>CAMOHE010054692.1:0-38005 GCA_946598075.1 Artocarpus hirsutus | reverse complement strand
TTTTTTTTTTCGTTAGCAAAAAGTTAGGAGATTATGGTCTTTATTTTTCTGATTTGAGATAGGATTAGCCTCCTATTTTCTCTCTTGTATTGTACTATATATATTTGACATTCGCATGAATAAAAATAATGATTCTCATTCAGAATATCCAGCCATTTCTCACAATATATATTTTGAGATAAGAATGCAAGATATCTTTGGGATCTCCTTTTGGCTATATATATATATATATATATATATATATATATATAAGAATACAAGAGGAAAGTAGGATGATTGCAATTGAACATAGCAAGAAAAATAATTAGAACAACGCTTACAAAGGGAACGAGAAAAATTTACCAGGAAAAAAGTAGAAATCATATGTGTTCTTCCTCCCCCACCCCCCCCAACCCAAACCCACCCTGTCCTCCTCCTCCTCCTCCTCTTATCTTATCTCTCCATGTTCCTCTCATCTCCTTTTTTTTTGTCTTCTCGTTTTTTCTTTCTCCCTTTATTATTTCATTCTCTCTCCCTCTCCCTCCCTTATTTTTTCTTTCTTTTGTTCCCTTTTGCATTTTCAATTGCACCCCCCCTCTCTACATGTTCCTCTCATCTACTTTTTTTTTTGTCTTGTTTTTTCTTTCTTCCTTTATTATTTCATTCTCTCTCCCTCTCCCACCTCCCTCTCTTTCTCTCTCTCTCGTTGCATGATTCCTGAAAATAATATACACACTCTAACAGTTAGCAAAAAATAAATAAATCAATAAACAAATAATTATAAAAATAACAAAACTGCACCATGAAAAAAATAAATAAGTGAGCGAGCAAGAACTCTTCAAATTAGATCTATCATATGATTCATCAAACATAAAAAGTAAAATAACTGAAATCTCCTGCTACAAAGTTGCAAAATCCTAACAAATAAGAATTCCAAATTCTCGATCTTATACCCTGAAAAAGATTTAGATGCATTCACTTTTCAAACTAAAAGAAGAAATAAGAGAAAAGGAATATAAAACAAACCTGGATAGATTTGTCCCAACAAATGATGAGCAGCAACTGTCTTCAAGCCCAGCCGGAATGTTCCAACAATATATTAAGAAAAACCAGAAACTTTAGATTTACATGAAAAATCTACCTCTGTAACAATTTACTAACAAAAGTAAAGGATATAAGTTGTTTGCAACATATAAAACACAAGTCCAGGTACCAAACAAAGGAGACTTCATTTGACGATAAACCTTACCGTAGCCACGCTCCTATTTTCACAAGTCCAAATCCAAAAGACAATATGTACTGAATCGTCTTTTCCGTGGTTACACCACACCAAGCAGTTGCTCCTCTTTTTTCAATGTTGTATCCTAGAGCACAAGAAAACATATCTAGCCATGTCAAAAAAACTAGTTTTCATACTTAAAACTCCAAAAGTAAGCAATAAGAAAAAGGATAAAAAAAAATTGCTACGTAAAGAGGTAGTCAAACATACAATTAAATTAAAATCACAAATGCTTCTACAAGGGAACATTGCAGCAACTCCATTCAAGTATGCAACAAAACCTCAGAGCACTAGCAGATGTCTTTATAGGCAACAAACCTCGGAGCATGGCCACAATGACAATAGATGTTTCAGCATTAAATTATGAAACAGTAGCACCAAATTACTACCAAGATGATCCCCCTGCAGATTAAAGCAAGATGAGATAAATAAAAACTGCTATGGAAAGTCCATGAAAAAGAACTAGAAACACAAGATACAATAGTTAAATATCCTATTAACCCTTTAACACAAGTTTCAAAGCCATAGTCACAAAATGGTACTTCTAGGACACCAACCTAAGACTAAACTTTCACTACCTAGGCATAAATGTGAGTTGCCTACCCTTGAATGCATACACATGATTAGAACCTTCACACCACCACCGACTGAGAAGAGCATACACACCTTGGTTAGGGATGCCCTTCAACCTCCTTTAAATCCCTCTCTGAATTCCGGTATAGCATGCAATGTCCACAGCAATAAATCATGGGAAACTGGTAAAAAAAGTAAGAAAGCAGGTAAGTCAGGTATAAATATCAAATCTACTATCCCTTTTTTTCACAAAAAAATATAAAGAATTCATCCATATTATCCGGTACATGTTTCACATATCCATACCTTCCCAATGGGAACTTTATTGTCCGTGACATCAAGAAGTGATGTCAACGAGTATTACTTAGTTGCTCAATGTAAAAGTTTTTTTCCCCTTTTCCTTATTCTCTGTATCCTTTTTTTTTTCAATTTTTCTCTAATTCTCTCTCTGTCTCTACTTTCTTTTCTTTTCTAGACCTTCCTTCCTTTCTTTTTTTTTTTTTCATTTTCATTTTTTTTTCCTCCCTTTCTTCTTTGTACTTTTGTTGGGCTATTGGAAAAGTGGATAAAAAATAAGAGATTGAGCATTCCTGAAATAAAAGATTCTATGAGTTAGAGAAAGAATTTGAAATAAAAAACGCACAATGAGAACGCAAAATATAAAGGAACAATAACTCCCACAAATAAGAATGAGAAATGCAATAATCATCCCCTAAGGCCAAAAAAAAAAAAAAAAAAGAAAAGAAATGCAATAATAATAGCACACCTACTATTTTTGAAGAATTTTGAACACAAATAAATAAACACAATTTTTCAGGATTCAAAAGATAGAGAGATGTTCAAAAAAAAAATAAAAAATAAAAAAGATAGACAGGGGGACAATGTATAACTACAAAGTCTAAGATCGTAAAACTTCAAAAGATAACTGTAACTAGAAAGGCTAAGATCATAAAACTTTAAGAATAAAACACAAGTTTTAAACACAGAGCAACTAAAACTGAAATTGAATCTCAGAACTTTTCAGACTAAATCCTATGCATATGATAAGTGGTAAAGCGAAATAAGGGGTCCGAAACTGTGAGGTTGAAAAGGAAGTGCACTTCCCCCTGTTAATTTCAAAGTAAGCAAATTACAATCAAGTGATTCTTGAAAACTACTTCAAATGCAAGAAATTGAGTGCACAAAAGCAATTTAAGTATACCAAACAAAAGACGTGTTTTATCTTTTAAAGATGGAAGAATTATTACAATGTGATATACACTCAATGGGAGAGGCCTACCCAAACGAAGAAACTGCACGCCTGCCCAAGCAGTTGCTCTGCAAAGCGCAGCCACCGACCATATGGATACTATAAGGTAGGATGATCCATTTGTGCCTGGAGCAGATAGATTTAGTCCTCCTTTTAGCAATACATGAAGTTGGAGTTAGATAACCATGGTTTCTACATAATAGAAGAAATCATCAGAAATACTTGAACAGTATCACCACAATTACCTGATGAGAACAAAGCTTAACAAAATTGAAAAGGGAGGTCATATTCGTTCTTTCTTTACCCTCTTTTTATCTCTCTCTCCGTCTCCTTTTTTTTTATTTTTTTTTTTTATTTTTTGTTCTTTTTATTTTCAACCTCTCATCTCAGTTATCCACGTCTCTTTTTTTTCCTCTTTTTTTTTTCTTTTTTTCCTTCTCGATGTATTCTTTCAATCCTTTCTTTCCCTCCCCTTTTTATTTTTTATTATTTTTTTGTTCTTTTTTTTTAAACCCCTCCTCTTGCTTACCCTCATCTTCTTTTTTTTTGCTCTTTTGCTTTTCCTTTTTTCTTTCTTGATTTAATATTTTATTCTTTGTTTTCCCTGCTCAGCACCTTCATAACCCTGTTCTGCAAGGAGATCAGTTTTCCGCTTTTTATTAACCTGCAACAACAAGAGATGAGATAGCTCTTTAAAATATCACTTGCAACCACAAAACACCATGTTAAAAAAAATGCTGCCAACAACATAACAAGAATCCTCACAGTGTAATGTATATCTCACTCAAAGGCCGCAGCAACTTTCGCTGCTTGATGGTAATGATCAACGGCTGCAGGTCCAGATATAATGAGAGGGGTCTATACGGTAAAAATCCCTCAACACAAGCTCCTCCACAATCTGCATATGCCAGAAGATAAGCTTCAGCAAGGATGACAAAATTGAACCAGCTTCACATCTTTAATGATTAAAACTGACCACAAAAGAACGACATTCTATAGCATCTAGTAGATAAAGCAAGACTTACCTTCTGTGGCAAGATTGTCTCTCAAGTTATCAGAACCAAGCTCACTATTGGTGACTTATGTGATTTAGCACGAAAATTATTGTCTTTGTTCATTGGCCTCTGAAAACAAACAAAAAAAATGAAAAGGAAATCTATCACTCATGACGTGAAGAAATAAACAGGAGGATGAAATTTTCTTTATAGATAAATGATCAAGATATGCATTAGAGTGAGGCATATTTTAGATTAGGCCAACCTTCAATCCAAGAAAGCGAGGTACTTGACCAACCCACTCACAATCTTGTTGGCAAGATAATCATTGACAAGAAAGCGAGCTACAAGGGTCTTTTCTTCCCCAGTTTTTATTTCAGTTATTTCTCCCTTATGAAGAACCATGCCACCTGCATAAATATATACATAAATAAACTAAAGAGCTTAGTGGTGGAGACCAAATTAATTTGAGATAGATTTCAGACAAAGTTTGATCTAATGATTTCAACTTTGTTCAACAAACGACACAAAGCAAAGGAAATCGTATTATATTATTTAAAGTAGGCTAGCACTTACTTACCTATGAGCTGGACAACGAAGGGACGAAGATCTAAGACCCACTTCAAAGACAAGATAACAACAGCAAATGCTTCCTGAAAATATGGAAGAAAAAAAAAAAGCAAGCAATTCAACCAACTGAAATAGACCAAAAGCAGAATAAATAAAGAATCATATCGAGGTTCAAGTAATAAAAACAAAACTTAAAAGGTAAAAGATTCTAAAGAGTCACCTTGCTGAGCTCATGCTGGACCTTTTGTCATAACTTGTCATCAGACAAGCTGGAAACCTCAGCCTCAAAGCGATTGATGGCAAAGACAAGGAAGGATGTGCCTCATGGGTCCATGTCCGATTCTCTGCTAAGAAAAGAAGAAGAAGAAAAAAAGAAAGCATTATAAACCGTTAGATGTTTATCAAGCTTCTAACGTGAAAATATTGTAGTACTAATACAATTTTGCTACACAAGTATACTAATAATCACAGCTGAAACATAAAAACAATTACAAAAATAGGCGAAATATTGAGAGAATTATTTAATGTATCTCATGAAAAAATAATATAACTACCAAGGTACTAACAAGGAAGCATTAGGGTCAGCTATGAATATTGAATTCAGCTTCAAATGAATGTTTTGCATATCATACCTTTCCGATGGGGAGTTCTGAGTCTTGGGGACTTCTTCATGTCCTTGCTTTTTCATTTTTCTTTCTTTCTTTTTTTTTTTGCCCCGTATGTTTTCCTTATTTTTTATTCTCTCGTTTCCTTTTTTCCCTCTCTTTTTTTATTTCTTGATTGCTGGGCTCCCATTTTTTTTCCTTCTCTTTTTTCCCCTCTCTCTTTTCTTTTTCTTGCTTAATTGTTAGGCTCCCAATTGGAAAATGGATAGAAAATAGGAGTGGGCACTCCTGAAAGAAAAGATACAGTAGAACTTAGAGAAGAAATCTAAAACAAGCATGATTCACGATGAAAAAAGAAAAAAAAAATTAGAGGAACAATAACCCAATGAATAAGAGTTCTTTCTATTTTGAAGGATTTTGAAAAAAATGAATCAGAATAAAAAACAATTTTCAGAATTGAAAGAAAGATGAGGAATGTGCAACTACAGAGAATTAGACAAGTTTTAGAAATAAGTAGCGGTTAAAGCTAAAATTGAATCTTGAAACTTTCCCAACCAACTCTTAAAATATATATAGCAGGACTCTAAAATGAGTGGTAAACTGGAAAGCTACTTGTTTGTGTATCTTGGAGCGGTAATCATCACGGAACAGTTTCCCCTAAGGTACAAATCTTCGTACAAATAATTGAGGGTGCCAAAGCAGTTCCCATTAAGGCATAAAAGTGTATGTGTTTTATGTTTGGAAGATAATACGATTATATACTCAAAAAAAGCCTATGGCAATAAGGAAAAGACGTACCTACCGCCTACGCACTTGCTCTGCAAGACACAGCCAGCAGACCAGATGAATACTATATGGCAGTACTGCCCGTTTATTCTAAATGCAAGCTCATGTGTCCTATTCATTCTTCCTACAACATAACAACATGATGAAGTCAGGTAACCATGGTTTCCACATAATAGAAAGAAATCACCGCAACAAGCTTAATTTGAACAAAACCTACCAAAACTAAAAAGGTGAAGTCATATTCATTCTTCCTTTTTCCTACTTCTCCTTATTTTATTTTTTTCCTTATGCTCCCTCCTTCTCTCCTCTCTCTCTCTCTCTCTCTCTCTCTTTTTCTTTCCTTCATTTGGTCTTTTGTTCTTTTTTTTTTGCTCATTTTTTGCTTTTTTTTCATCTCTCTCCATGCTCCCTCATCTCTCTTTTTTTTTTTGTCACTCATGATTTTTTTTATTTCTCCCTTTATTATTTTTTTCACCCTCCTTTTTTTTTTCTTTTCCATATTTTGCCCCTTACATCTCTTGTCCCTCTCTGTCTATTTATTTGTAGAGTTGATCCTGAAAACGTACATAATCTAACAGTTAGCCAAAAAAACAACAACAAATAATCATAAACATTGCAAGAAAAACTGAACCATGAAAAAAATACACAAATAAGACCTGTAGCCTTTGATCCGTCCATATTTCTGTTTTTTTGTTTTTTTTGCCCCATTATATCTCATGTCCCTCTCCCTGTGTTTATTTATAGAGTTGATCCTGAAAACGTACATACTCTGACAGTTAGCGAAAGAAAAGCAACAAATAATCATAAACATTGCAAGAAAAAACTGAACCATGAAAAAATACATAAATAAGACCTACTATTTGATCCATCAAGTATGAAAGCTATAATTAAAAATTTCCTGCTACAAAAGTTATAAAGAGATAATTAATTAGATTTCCAAATTATCGATGTTAGCCCTTAAAAAAGATTAGGACACATTCACTTTCAAACTAAAAAAAAAAAAAAAGCAAAACAAAGAACAAATACAACAATGCGATATGAACAAACAAACCTGGATAAGACTCTGCCAAAGGCAACAATTATCTTTCGGTTTAGCTGAAAAGCTCTAGCAACACATGAAGGGAACACTAGAAATATGAAATTACACAAAAAATAAAAATTAAAAAATTAAAAATTAAAATTAAATTAAAAAAAAAAAATCAATCCCTGAAAAAATTTGATGGGTACAATGAAGGGTAGATCAGTTTTTTCTTGGAGCATAACTCAAGACAAAACTTATAACTATAAAGAGAATTCCTTTTATACAAAAGCTTACCTTAATCAGAATCGCATGTTCATAAGTTTAAATTCCCAAGACAGTATGTGCTTAGTCCTTTTTACCTAGTTATCCAGCCTATTTTTCTAATAGAGTCTGGTGCAGCCAACAATATAAGAAAACCTCTCCAGCCATGTCAGGAAAAAAACTGTAATAAGCGAACAATAAGAAAGAGAGGGATAAAGAGTTACAATGTCGAAAAAGCGACAGCTATGAAGCTCAAATATACCTTTGATCTCGAATCACATCTTTGCAAATGCTTCCACAAGTAAAATTTGCAGCAACTCCATCCAGGTATCGGAGATGTCACAACAAAACAGTAGCACCAGTTTCCTTCCAAGCCAATGCCTGCAAGAATGTTTGCAGATCAAAATAAAATGAGATGCATAAGCACTATAAAAATATCAATAACAAAGAAGCAAGTACATCATGCAATTACTATAGTGAAAAATCAAGGGAATCTAGTGAGCAAGAACAAGAAAGCATGTCGCACAGCTAAGATTATTTCACCCTGGATAAGTAAATATTTCGCATATTATACCTTTCCAATGGGAACTTCCATAGACTTTCAAGTCTTTGTAACTTCTTGATGTCGTTGCTTTTTCTCTTTCCTTTTTTTTTTCCCCTTATTTTTGCACTCTCTTATATTTTTATCATTCTTTCTTCCCTCCCTATATTCTTTGTATTCTTTTTTTTTCTTTTTTCTTTTTTCTTTTTTGTTTTTTCTTTTTTTCTTTTTTCTTTTTTTTTTTTTTCTTTTTCTTTTTCCTCTCTCTCCTTTTTTTGGCTTAATTCTTGGACTCCCTATTGGAAAATAGATAGAAAATAAGAGATTGGGCATTCCTGAAAAAAAAAATACCATTATAGTTAGATAATTAAAAATAAGGCATGCAGAGAGAGAAAGAGAAAACACAGGGACAATAACTTAATAAGTAACAGCGAATGCATTCAATTATTAACACCAGATCTCCAATGCTGACGGATTTCAATAAAAAATGAAAAAATATATATATATATATATAAACAAAAAACTTAATTTTCAGTAGAAACAAAGATTAAGAGACATTGTGCAGCTACAAAGACAAAGATGATACAAGTGCAAACCTAAGACAAGGTTTAGAAAGAAGTCGTAGTAAACCATAGACAAGTTTTGGAAAGAAGTAATAGTTAAAACAGAAGTTGAATTTCAAAACTTACAAAGCTAAATCTTAAAAAGCATATACTTACCAAATAAGATTCTGTATCAGGACTCCAAAATGAGTGGTAAAATGGAAAGCTATTTGACCGTGTATCTTCGAGCAGCAATATATCACAAAGCGGTTGCCCCCGTTAATTTCAGAATGTACACTTTCAATCAAATGGTTCTAGAATCTACTTTTCATTCCAGGAATGAAGAACACAGAAGGGGTTCTGTCTAAGGTTCAAAGGAGTTTGTGTTTTGTGTGAAAGATAATATCATTGTTACGATGATACATTCAAAGAAGAGGCATACACGAGTGTAGAATAAGGAAAGTACATACCTGCCAAAACACTAGCTCTTCAAGAACACAGCCAGCAGAACAGATGAACACTATATGGCAATATTACTTCTTTATTCTAAATGCAAGTATAAATAGATTACCTACAACAGAATGATATGAAGTTAGGTAACCATGGTTTCCACATAATAGAAAGAAATCACCACAACAAACTTAATTTGAACAAATCTTAGCAAAACTAAAAAGGAAAAGTCATATACACTCTTCCATTTCTCACCCCTCTTTGTATTTTTTTCTTATGATCCCTCATTCTCCCCCTTTTCACTCTCTTTTCTTTTTCTCTTCTTTCTTTGGTCCTTTGTTCTTCTTCTTTTTTTTTCTCCTCTTTCATCCTCATTTTTTGCATTATTTTTTCATCGCTCTTTCCATGCTCCCATCATCTCTTTTTTCCACTTATGATTTGTTTTCTCCCTATATTATTTTTTCATTTTTTTTTCTTTTTCATTTTTTTTAACCTCTCTAATTATTTGTGGAGTTGCTCCTGAAAATGTACACTCTCAATAGTTAGCAAAAGGAAAACAACAAATAATCATAAATTGCAAGAAAAAACTGAACCTTGAAAAATACACTAATGAGACCTACCAGTTAAACCGCCAAGAGTGAAAGCTAAGTTGAAAGAATTTTCCTGCTACAAAAGTTACCCAGAAATAATAAATTAGCTTTCCAAATTCTCAACATAGTCCTTAAAAAAAATTATAATGCACTCACTATTCAAACTCAAAAAAAAAAAAAAAAAGAGGAAAACAAAGAACAAAAAAAGAGTGCAATATATACAACAAACCTGGATAAGACTGTCAACAAGCAACAACTATCTTTCAGTTTAGCTTAAAAGTCCCAGCAATCATGAAGGAAACACTAGAAATATGAAATCACAAAAAAAAAAAAATCAATCCGTGAAAAAATTTGATATGTACATTAAAAGATAATGTAATCAAAATTCTCTTTGACAATATAATACAAGTCAAAATACAAAACTACAAAAAAAAAAAATCATTTTATAATTTATATAAAACTTACCCGTCGTATTTTCATAAGGTTAATTTTCCAAGAAAATGTGTGCTTAGTCCTCTTTTCCCTTGTTATATTAAACCAGCATATTTTTCACATACGGTCAAAAGTGCAGCCAAAAATATAAGAAAGCCTATTTAGCCATGTCAGAAAAATAGCTGTCACAAGCAAACAATAAGAAAGAGGGGAAAAAATATTGCAATGTCAAAACGCAGCGGCTATGAAGCTCAGACGTACCTAGTAATTTTGAACTGCATATTTGCAAATGCTCCCACAAGAAAAGGTTGCAGCAACTCCATTCAAGTATAGGAGAAGTCACAACATAAGACTAGCATCAGTTTACTGCCCAGCCAATCCCTGCAAGAATGTTTACAGATCAAAGCAAAATGAGAAGCATAAGAACTGAAAAAAATCAATAATAAAGAAGCAAACACAGCATACAATAACTACAGTGAAAACCCATAGGAATCTAGCGAGCGAGAACAAGGGAGCATGTGGGTGAGCTATGAATATGAATTCATCCCACATAAGTAAATGTTTTGCAAATCATACCTTTCCAGTGGAACTTCCATAGAGTTTCGAGTCTTGGTGACTTTTTCGATTTCATTGCTTTTTCTGTTCTCTTTTTTTTTCTTCTTGCTTTTTTTCTCATATTTTTTATCGTTCTTTTTTCTTCTTGTCCCTTTATTCTCTGTATCCTTTTTTTTTTTTTCTTTTTTTACTTTTTCTTTTCTTTTTTTCCTGTCTCTCCTTTTGTTTTTTCCTTTTTGGCTTAATTGCCTCCCTATTGGAAAATCAATAGAAAATAAGAGATGCAGACAAGAAGGGACAAAAACTCACGAATAAGAGCTAAAAAAAGTTAGAGAATAAAAAAAAGGAGAATAAAAATACAATAAAAGTTAGAGAACAATTAAGACATGCAGACAAGAAGGGACAAAAACTCAAGAATAAGAGCTAAAAAAAGCAATAATAACACCAGATTTCCAATGCCGAAGGATTTCAATAAACAAAAGAATAATATTAATTTTCAATATTGAAACAGAGATTAAGAGGCATTGGTGCAACTACAAAGACAAATATCTCAAGAGTGCAAACCTAAGACAAATTTTAGAAAGTAGTAGTTAAGACTGAAATTGAATTTTAAAACTTTCCGAACTAAATCTTAAAAACCATATACATACCAAATAAGGTCCTGTAGCAAGACTCAAAATGAGTGGTAAACTGAAAGCTATTCGATTGTGTATCTTGAAGCAGCAATAAATCACAAAGTGGTTTCCCCTGTTAATTTCAAAATGTACACTTTCAATCAAATGGCTCTCAAAAACTACTTTTCATTCAAGGAATTAAGCACACAAGGAGTTCCCTCTAAGGTACGAAGAAGCGTGTTTTATGTGTGAAAGATAATATGATTATTAGAATGATACACTCAAGAGAAGAGGCCTGCATGAATAAGGAAAATACATACCTTTTATCTTCCCTCATTCTCTCCCTCTTCTTTTTCATTTTTTTCTTTGGTCTTTCATTCTTTTTCTTTTTCTTTTTTATCCTCATTTTTTACCTCATTTTTCACCTCTCCTTCCATGCTTCCCTCATCTCTTTTCTTTTCACGTATGATTTTTTTTCTCTCTTCCTTTACTATCTTCTCATTCTCCTTTTTTTTCTTGTTCATAGATCGTTTTTTTGCCTTCTTATATCTCTTGTGTCTTTCTCTCTATTCATTTGAGGAGTAGATCCTGAAAAAGTACATGCCCTAACAGTTAACCAAAAAATAAATAAACAAATAAATAATGCAAGAAAAAACTGATCTATGAAAAAAATACACAAATAAGACCAACCATTTGATCCGTCAAGTATGAAAGCTAACTTTGCAGAAACTTCCTGCTACAAAAGCTACAAAGAGATAATAAATTGGATTTCCAAATTCTTAACGTTAATCCATGAAAAGATTGACGCACCCACCATTCAAATAAAATAATAATAATAATAATAATAATAATAATAATAATAAGCAAAACAAAGAACAAAAACAACAGTGCAATATAAACATCAAAGCTGGACAAGACTCTGCCAACGAGCAACAACTATCTTTCAGTTTAGCCAAAATGTTCCAACAATACATAAAGGAAACACCATGAAATTATATTTTTCAAACCTTGAAAAAATTTGATGGATACAATAAAAGTAACGTCATCAGTTTTCTCTTGGAGCATATAACACAAGTCAATATACAAACTATAAAGAAAATTCATTTTTTAAAATGCTTACCATAACCACAATCGTACTTTCACAAGTTTAGATTGCCGTCTGTGCTTTAGTCCTCTTTTCCTAGTTAAACCAGCATATTTTTCCAATAGAAAACCTCTCCAGCCACGTCAGAAAAATAGCTGGCATAGGCAAACAAAAAGAAAGAGGGGGAAAAATGTTGCAATGTGAAAAAGCAGCGGCTATAAAGCTCAGATGTACCTACTATTTCAAAGCGCATATTTGCAAATGCTTCCACAAATAAAGGTTGTAGCAACTCCATTCGAGTATAAGAGAAGTCACAACATAAGAGTAGCAAAAGTTTACTACCTAGCCAATCCCTGCAAGAATGTTTACAGATCAAAGCAAAATGAGATGCATAAGAACTATAAAAATATCAATAAAAGAGAAGCGAGCACAACATGCAATAACTATAGTGAACATTTATAGGAATCTAGCGACCAAGAACAAGCTGAAAGCACGTGGGTAAGACTCAGCTATGAATATGAATTAATCCCATATAAGTAAATGTTTCGCTAACCGTACCTTTCCAAACAGAACGTCCTTGGAGTTTCGAGTCTTTGTAACTTTTTGATGTCGTTGCTTTTTTCTCTTCTCTCTTTTTTTTTTCCTTCTTTTTTTTTCACTATTTTTGTACTCTCATTTTTCTATCATTCTTTTTTATTCTCTTCCCTTTATTCTTTGCATTCTTCTTCTTCTTCCTTTTTTTTTTTTTTTTTTGCTTAACTGTCAAGCTTCCTGTAGAAAATAAGAGATTGGGCAGACATGCACAATGAGAGGGGAAAAAACATAGAGACAGTAACTCTAAAAATAGGAGTCAGAAAATGCAATAAACACCATATCTTCAATGCTGAAAGATTTTGAGCAAAAATAAATTAAAAAAAATCAGGATTGAAACTGAGATTAAGAATTGTTGTTCAACTACGAGGACAAGGATCAAACGACTGCAAACCTGAGACAAGTTCCAGAAAGAAGTAGTTAAAATTGATAAACTTTTAAAGCTTTCGAAACCAAATTTTAAGAAAGATATACATACCAGATAAGGTTTTATAGCAGGACTCCAAAATGAGTGGTAAACTGGAAAGCTATTCGAAAGTGCATCTTGGAGCAACTATAAATTGCTGAGCAATTCCCCTGTTAAATATAGAATATACACTTTCAGTTAAGTGATTCCAGAAACTTCTTTTCACACAAGTAATTGAGTGCACAGAAACAATTGACTGTACAGAGGAATACGTGTTTTATGCGTGCAAGATAACATGACTATTACAATGATACACTCAAGAAAAGAGGCCTATGCAAATATGGAAACTACATACCTGCCCAAACACCAACTCTGCAAGAACGCAATCAGTAGACCTGATAAATTTTATGGTAATTTAACTGTCTTATTTTAAATGTAAGCTCAGGTATCCTTGAATCCCTAAAGCATAGATATATGTAATGCTCTTTTAACCTACAAGATTAAGACATGAACTCAGATGACATTGTCTCCAGATAACAGAGGGAAAAAAACAACTAACAAACTAAATTAGAAATAAACTAACCAAAAATTAAGAACGCATAATATACTTCCTTTTCCACTATTATTCTTATTGTTCCCTCTTTTTGAATTTTTCATTTTTTTTCCTTTTTTATTTGTCTATTTATTCTTCCATTCCTGAAAACATACATACTCTGTCATTAGAAAAAAGAAAAAACATAATCAGCAACTGCTACATAAAAAAATAAAAAAAATAGATAAGGGGGAAATTACTCCACAAATTAGACTAATCAGGAGTTGGAACAAACTCGATTGCTTACCAAATACCAATAATTCTTCCAAACCATTTATGAAGTTTTCAACTCTCTCTAGCACAGATTGGGCTGTACTTGGACGATTGAACACAAAAAGAAAATCCGAAAACACCACACCTTATCCGTCAGATACATCTAACAACACAACCCAACTGCTCCTTTGTTCTACATTTGAAATTAAAAATAAATTCTCAGACTATGTTTATAAACGACCCTGTCAGTTCAAAACTCAAGTGAAATTAAGTACTAACCAAGGAATTGAACTAAAAGTGAAAAATTTGGGCGAAACCCTAAAAAAGAGGAAGAAGCAAAATTTGTTACCTTGAGCGGACTTTACTTGACGGCGTCTGAGTCTCTGGAGTTAATTGATCAAGAGAATCCAACTCTAAGACATGGGAGGCTTTTGCTTTCTTCTTGGTTTTCAGGTCAGGAAAACACTAACCCAAGCCCTAAAACCAAGATTCTCCTCTTCTTCTCTACTTCCATAATCTATAATAGTCTAACAGTAATATATAGACGAATATAACCTATTTGGGAGCACGGCGAAAAATGGATGATTTTAGAGAGAGGGGGGGTGTTCTTGATGGGCAAGAACGGCTATTTTTCTCTCTCTTTCCTTTTTTTCTCGAGGGCAAATCAACGCATGTTAAGGATTTTTGTATCTCAGGAATTTAGACAGAGAGAGCAGCGAAAAATGGCTGAGGGAGAGAGAGAGGCGAGCGTGCTTGATAGGCAAGCATCTCAAACGGCTATTTTTCTCTCTCTTTCCTTTTTTATCTCGGGGTAAATCAACGCATGTTAAGGATTTTTGTATCTAAGGAATTTAAGACAGAGAGAGCAGCGAAAATGGCTGAAGGAGGGAGAGAGAGAGACAGAGGCGAGCGTTCTTGGTGGGCAAGCAACTCAAACGGCTATAAATTTTCTCTATTTTTTTCCCCGGTAACTTAACGCTTATTAATGATTTATTTATTTTACAGCAAAAAATGTTCTTTAAGGTTGCCCGCACGCGTGTGATTTGCTTAAATGTTTAATTTTACAATTTTTTAGCTATTGCAAAGTTTTATTTGATTTAAATTTTGACTATTTTGAATTTGTTTTAAAAACAACATTTCTATATTTTTCATTAGAAGGAAATAAAAGTTTTCTGTTGGTTGTAACTTCAATTTCAAATTAGACATAAATAATTTATAAAGAACTTTTGTGTAATTTATAAAGAACTTTTGTGATTTCCTTCACCAAAATATTAAAAAGAAAAAAATAACTTTGCATTTTTTAGTGTGATTTTCTTATTATTCCTTAATGCTAAACTAAAACCTCTTTTTGCATTACTTCAAAAAAAAAAAAAACCACTTTTGCATCTTTCAAAAAAAAAAAAGAAAGTACACTAAATTGCATATTTTATTAATTCAATAGTAAATAATGTCCAATGTTTTTAAAAAGAGGTTTTTAAAAAGTGAAGAAAATAACATATTCTAAAAAAATGTATTGCCCTTAAAAACCCCAAAATACCTTAAAATAACTCATATTTGTTTTTATTTTTCCTTTTTTCTTTTTTTCTATCCCTTTTTCGTGCCTCTCTCTACTCTCTCTCTCGTGTGCTTGTTACTCTCTCTCCTCCTCCATGGCCAACGAAGCTTCACTTGCGTCGCATCTCCGTTGGATTGTTTGATCGCCATCATCACTGTTGTTTTTTCTCCATTGAATCTCCTCACGATGTGATCTTTTCTTATCTCAGAGGCATCGATGGATCTGGACGATGCTATTCTCAGTCACATTGGCAAATCTCAACGACACTAATCACAACCAGAAATGTCGATGCCCTTAAGCCTTGGTGAAGCCAAATTGCATCGCGAGCAGCATCTCCTTCATATGGTTGAAACTCTTTTGTCGAAGTTGCAAGTTGCTTATCATTATGTCGCAGCCTAGATCTGCACCGCAGCTGCCCAGGCCGATGCCGTGACTTGCTCTTTCTCCAATAGCGACCTCAACAACGCAGATCTCAGCCACGCAAATCTCCTCCGTCTCCGACGGTGACCTCATTAATGATGCCGACTTCCTCTGATTTTATGGTATTGTCAGTTTCTTTTTGTATGGATAGTATGGATTTTGGTTTTGAGTAAGGATGAAAATATTAGTATTGATAGAAATATTGTACTTTAATTTTACATAAATTTCGAGGAAAATATCGATATTGGTGAAAATTTCAACAAAAATTATAAAAATTTTACATCAAATATATCTCCAATACTTTAAGATATGAGAAACATTAAAAAAAAAACATAAATAAACATGATTTGCATAATAAACTCCATACACATTAGACTTATCAATACCAAAAGAAAGTTCTGTGAGGCTCAAACATAATTAAGATTTCATTCTTGATTCAAATAACATTGGTATCATAACATGTTATTTGAGTAGTATTAAAAATAATTATGAAAATGCCACATGTAGATTTATTAACTTTTTTCCACTGTATTTTCATAAATGAAAAACTGCAAATTCTCCCAATGGTTTGCCCGAGATGGTAGTGGTTTGCTTGAATGAGGATAATTAGAAATTTCATAACCATCATAATTTCCAAAGTTCTAATTATATGGATAATAACTATAAGATGTTTTATTCGTGGAGCTACAATAATTGGATCCCAAATTCATTAGTTGTAAACTCATGGAAATGTTATCTTCATCTGATGCTAACATTCTTAACATGTATAGGACAAATATTCATTCATTAAAAGTATAAACTACTAATAAATCATGCAAAGGGAAAAAATCTATTAAATTTTGTAATTTTCAGTATTACCAAAATTTGGTCGAAATTTCTTCAATATATATTAAAATTTTGTATAAAATATATTACAGATTTTTCGATATCGATATTTTTACAAATATTTCTAATATTTTGTAAAAATCGATATTATAATGGAAAGATATTTCGGTACCTTAAACTTTTTGAAATTTCCACCGAAATTTCGCTCAAATTTGCATCCTTAGCTTTAAGTAGATTTTAATTTTTACTTTTTTGGTCTTGAACATATATTTATAGGGATTTTGATTTTTTTTTTTTTGTTGATTTTTATGGTTTTAATAATCTATTAGGGTGAAGAGAAAAATGAGGGAAAAGGAAAATTAGTTAATTCTTGCGAGTTTTAGCATTTTTTTTTTAAGTGATTTGTCTTTCTTTTTTTTTTTGTGTTTTACATGTTTTCTGTGATAACAATGACGAATTTACCATCGCATCATGGTGTCAGTGGTTTTTGATGAAGTCGCTGATGAACTTTTATATTTACACGGTAATACAGTATTACCAGGTTAATATTATACTTCCCGGCCTCCGGCGGTCTGGCAAAGTCGCTGTGAATTTTTTTATTTACACGGTAATATAGTATCACCAAGTTAATAATATATTTCCTAGCCACTAGCAGTCCAACAAAGTTAATATTGTATTTCTCGACCATCGGTAGTCCGATGAAGTCACCAATGAATTTTTTTTATTTGCACGTTAATAAAGTATTACTAAGTTAATACTGTATTTTCGGACACCGGTGAATTGTTGTATTTACACAGTAATATAGTATTACCATATTAATATTGTATTTTTGGGTAGCCTATGGTTTACGAAATTATTAGTGAATTTTTGTATTTACATAATAACATAGCATTACTAGGTTAATACTGTTACTCCTCGACAGCCGACGGTGTTGATAAGGGATGAGAGTGAGATATTTAGAGGAGAGGGAGGTGGGGTAAATTGGGATTTTTGGTCTCAATTTCTCATTAAATGTTACTCAATTTCTCATGATATGTTATTTACCACAATTTTTGAAACATTATATGACATTATTTTCTAAATTTAAATATGTTATTTTTCTCTTTCTCCCCATAATACTTAATCATTGATTTAACATTGATGCAATTGGAGGTACCTTTCATTTGGCACCACTAGTTCAGTCCAATTTATTCTAATTTGAACCAATTTTATTATAACATGTTTTGTTATCGTGTTTTTTCTTAAAAAATTTATATTACTACAGTATTTTCAACTTGAATTTTTTTGAATTGGCGATCCAAATAGACTCATAGTGTTTATATAGCTCAATCCTTGAACAAAAAAAAAAAAAAACAACAATTTAGTTATTGACCACCTATTTGTTAACGGTGTAAAACCAGACAATAAAATCATACACCCAATTCAAAATTTTGTTTCCTTGACAATAAGTGAAGGATCATAAATTTATATAAGCCTAGAAGTGATAATATTTCAAATATTATTCTCTAAAAGATACTATTTTCTAGTTATTGATTTTTGTCAATTAAAAGAATAAACAAATAATGAAAGAAGAAATACAAAAGACACAAGAGATTTAAAAATATATACATTAAAATTTAAATTCAAAAAGTACATGAGTGTAACATATAATATGACAATTAAAAGTAATTAGATCGAGTGAGTAATTGGAACAGGAGGTAATATAGAAATATTAAAAAAAATAAAGATCATATTTAGATTTAAGGAGTGAGGATGATTAGAAATGGTGGACAAAATAGTGGAATTTTTTAGAAATTCATAGATTAGTTTTTAAATATAGAAAAAGTTTTAAGAAATCTTTCTCAATTACGTCACTTATGTCAACATGTCACTTGAAAATGTTAAGTTCCTTAATCGTATAATACTTTTCTAGATTTTGTAACCATATTTTTAGTTACTAAAATTTCTTTGAAATTTTTAAATAATTTTCTTTTAAACTTTAAAATACTTTACTTAAAAAGTAAATTGCTCTAATATCCCGATCTATTTAAAATGTGAAAATCAGGTCCCTTTTTTTTTTACTTGGAACATTCAGGGAAAAAAAAAAAGCAAAAGGACCAACTTGACTAGCGCTAGTCTAATTTCTCCCTTTTTTTAGTCACGGATGTGATTATTATTTACTTTAAAAAGACTAATATAGTGTTTAGCAATATGAGTTAGAACTAAAATTTTTGGTTGCTATAGTGACAATCACATGCTATAGTGTTAAAAAAAACATGCTGCAGTATAAAGCTCTCACATGCTACAATGTTTTCAACCAAAATTAGTTCAAATAATTAATTCTAACTAATACTCTCAAACACCATATAAAAAACTCTCAATTATATCAACTATCATTTAAGCAAAAAAAAAAAAAAAATCAAATAGAACAACGTCAGGCCTTGGTAATTCCTTTCCCATAAAAACAAAAACTAATATTTGAAAACAGGGGAGGAATAAGGGAAGGCTAAGAAGAAAATGTTTAAAGAATTGGTTGGCCTTAACATTGAATCCCATTGTGCTAAAAAGAAAATCTCCCCCCGTGATCCCTTATCCGCCACAAATTATAACGCCCCCTTTATGGACGTCACAAATGTCGTTATTTTTACCCTTGTTATCATTATTTTAAGATAAACTATTCAAATAATGTATAGTTAAATATACATATCCCATGATCCATACATATATTTTTTAAGTATATAAAATACTTTATATTTTTAAAACTACTTATATATATTTAAACAGTTTATCAATACCAAAATAATGAAATCATAATTTAAATAAAAATTAAAATAGTCACCAAAGTCTGCTCAAACATTGGTAGGCCGAACTTGACCGACAGTCTGAATTTCAATCATCGGCAAGCCGTTAGAGGCTCTACAAAACCAGAGTTTTAAAACACACAGATCGACAGGCAGATAGATACATCGATAGTCTCACCAGTAATAGTTGGTAGGCTGATCTATTGCCAAAACAAAAGTGAATTAATACAAGTCTTAATACAACATAGTGCGGAAAATTAACATACAATAATTAGAACATTTTTCAAAAAATAAATTATTTTCGTGGCATTCTTTCATTTTCCAATCCATCATTCTTAGCACACACGCTCATCCTCGTTCTCTACCTATTGTACAAATCTTTTACCTTTGTCTGTAATATGATGTAAAACTAGTAAGCAAAAGCTTAATAAGCACATTTTCCTCTCTCACAACATAAAATATTTCACGAAAATCTTTACATAACATCATCATCACAATCATAATAATGCACTTGGCACAAGTTCATATAAAACATATCTTTCATTAAACTTCATTTATTTTATCTTTAGGGGCTCAGGTGTTGCACCATTATCATCATTATAGGCAAATCGTCATGAGAGGAGAGGGGTAGCTAATCCCAAACGAAACATGATAAGTCCTACTTTAGACAACATCATAAACATAACGGTGTGCAACACTTAATTAAACCATGCATATATTTATGTATACACTTTTAAGCTTTGACATACCTCATCATCAAAACATGCATTAAACCTTCTTGTAACATCAAGAGCTTTCATAATAAAACATTAGGTAAAAGCATCATAAAAATCATCATAAAACATATTCTCAAAACTTTTCATAAGCTTCATCATATTGCAAGTGAGAATATACTTACTTAATTTGCTTGCTTACTAAACCTTAATTTAGGTGATGTTACCGCGATCTCGACGTGCTTGCCTCTTGGACTGTCATGTCAATCACTTGTATACATATAAAATCAATATCCATCATCATAACAGCCTTTCATACCATTTTTCATCACATGCTCATTAACATAAAATCTGCCCATAGTAAAAATCTAGCTAACCTTTAAACATTTAAAGCTCTATATCTTACAATACACATACAATTAAAACATAAAACTTTGTAGGGACAAAGTTAACATGCATATATAATACCCTGATTTTTCATTAGTCATAAAAATTTCATTTGTAATTAAAATAAATCACCTATTTAATATCATCAAATCTACCATCATAAACTGGATAGTGAGCAACCCTAACGAAAATCAATATATCAAATTATTTATAACATAAAATAATTTATAAAAATTACTACATAAAATAGACACATAAAAGTATAACATATCCAAAATTTATCCACAATATTTGGACTACTTCAAAATATACATTTGAAATTATTGGTAAGACTATCTTTACATACATAAGGCAGTGAACATTCTTTAATTAACATTTAAGAAAATATCATTAAAATTATTGAGACCTTAAAATTTTTATGGCAGTCTTTAAACACAAAATTGCAATACTAAAAAAAGTTTCATGGTCAAATAAACTCATTTATCTATAAAATCAAATAATTAAGGCAAAGAGTAAAAATTTACAATTTTGACAGCAATAAAAACCTAATTTAAATAAAGTTCAATAACTCATAAAATATCCATCAAAACACTATGAAACTTTCCAGATCATAACCTAACATATAAATGAATATTTCTGCAAAATTTCATAAAAATCACAATTCGTTTGCCTCGTAAACATAGACTACATTTTTATAACACTTTACCAATAAACAATAATTTCACCATACATCGCAGATAGTTAAAATTCAATATCTAAGCATAGAAAATTCTAGTTGACATCAAACTTTGAGCATCATCATTTAACACATACATAAACATCATACTAAAATTTTATAGAAAATGGAAATTTGTAGACAAAGTTATAGAAGTTGGAAGTCAATAGATAACAAAAATTTCATGTTAAGTCTAGAATGATGCTTACTTCAAGATGGAGTTTCTCTTGATTTTCTTTAAGTTTGGCTAAGAGAAGTCTAAGATTGCTTGATGCTTTTCCTAGTATTCGTAGCAAAAAAAGGAGAGAAAGAATAGGAGAAGGAGACGTGGGACAAGCTTGGGCAAAGAATTATAAGAGAGAGGTAAAGAAAGGGAGTGATATGGGTGACGGAGGATGATCTTCTCCATCAGGAGCAATTTTTTTTTTAATTGGTGCAGTGTATTTGTGAGGGAGATAAAGGGGGTTGGAAAAAAAGTCAATAATGTTGTGAATCATTAGGAGACATATAAATAGTGCCTTATCCCATCATGTTGATGATATGGAATAATAGTTGGGTAATATGATTGCATTATAAAGTCATTGGGAAAATGTCAAACATATTGGATGGATATGGTAAATTATTAACCAATCAATAACTAAGGAGAAAATATAGTGTTGGTTTCAATTTCAATTCAGATCCGTATCTTAAACAAGCCATGTATTATATTCCAAATTTTCTTACTCCACTTGTTTAAATTATTTGCCATAATTGGGATAAGCCTCATCATTCAACTTTGACACCACAAAAGAGAAGGAATCCTGTCCTAAATAAGAATAAGAAATTGATGATAATGGACTAATGATGCAAAGTCATACAACACATTATTGAGGTCAACACAACTTTATTTTCTGACATTGCCTACTGGCTGCTCATTAGCATCGTTTGGCCTGTCGATGGTTCAAGATCGCCCTGCCAAAGTTGTGGGATTTGGCCTATTGATGAAATCTATTGGGCTATCAAATTGAGAAGGATTGTTCGGCCTGCTGAAGTACTATGTTCAATAGTACCCAAATAAAACATTAAATATTTATTTTTGTAACATCATTAATGACATGAACATCTCGAACACATCAATTCTACGTGACCGTCACCTATCATAATTCTCAAAATAAATAGTTAATAACATTATTTCATGAAAAATTACATAACACCTTTAAATATCTAGTACTATTCATTACAAGAAA
The DNA here is from genome assembly GCA_946598075.1 of Artocarpus hirsutus. Classification (NCBI taxonomy): domain Eukaryota; kingdom Viridiplantae; phylum Streptophyta; class Magnoliopsida; order Rosales; family Moraceae; genus Artocarpus; species Artocarpus hirsutus. The sequence goes on along the minus strand of CAMOHE010054692.1, from coordinate 15,456 downwards.
AATAACAGGTGTTACACAAATTTTGAAGTCAAAGCCCATGCATGTCATCCAGTGCAAATCATCACAAGTGCAACATAACCCAAATGCCCTCGTGCAAACAAGTTCTATCATTCCCGTCACTCCGTTAGAGACGAAGGCTGGTAGGGAGTTGTTGAGAGGGCTTAGGTTGCACCGAATCGACATCGATCTTGGGTTAGGCAGCACTTGAGTGGCAGAGGATTTGGTGTGGTGGTGGTGGTGGTGGTTGTGGTTGTGGTGAAGGGGATACCAAAAGGAGAAAAGAGATAGAGAGAGACTGGAAAAGAGATAGGGAGAACAAAATGGCATAGGGTGGTTCGACAAGGTTGGGGGGCAAGGTGGTACTGCAAGCATGTTTTATGGGTCACAAGTGGAGGTGTCGGCCAAATGGGTGGGCTATGACCAGTCGCTTTTGGCTCAAGCGCGTTTGGCTTGGCCCAAGCCTTAGGCTAGGCTGGGAATTAGGTCAGGCTGGACTGCTATGCCCATGTCGGCTTCGAACCAGTTTGGGCATCTCTTTTCATTAATTAGTTTGATTCGATTTTTCCTTTTTAGGATGTATAGGTCGAGACATATGGGAAACATGAATTTACACCTCTAGTCACAAGGTGAATTGGGTAGATTTGAGAAGAAGAAGAAGAAGAAGAAGAAGAAGAAGAAGAATGAAGAGGAGATGGTAAAGATGGGGGAGACAACAAAGGGGAAGGGGCAGTGTCGGTTTGCAAAAGGTTTTTTTTAACGATTTTGTTTTTTGTTTTTGTTTTAATTTAGTTTAGTTTAATATTTTTTATTAAAAATGTGATAAAAATTATTATTTTACTAAAATAACCTCGACATTTAGTACGACACCCGAGAATTTCTAGTGCATTAAGTATGAAATAATTAAGGAATATGTTAAGTAAATTATGTACAAATTTTATGATCTAAAATTTTATGCTCAAAAAATTTGTTAAGAATTTAAGGAGTAATTTTAGTGTCACGAGGATTATTGTTTAAATTCGATTTTTACAAAAAATTCCATAAAAATGAAAATTGGATGTTTAAGGTTAAAAATCTTGTCATAATCTTAGCAAGCAAGGAATGATTTAAAAATAAGCTGAAAAGCCTAATTATTGCAAAATGTGTCGCAATAAATTTTAAGATAAAAATACAGTATAAAAAATATACGGTATGGGGAATCATGTAGTACAAGAGTAATATAGTGCAAAGATTACACTGATAAAGTTATAGAGTATAAGAATTACATTGATAAAGTTAAGCAGTATTAAAATTATACTGCATAAAGTAATAGAGTATGAAAATTATACTGTATAAAGTAATGCAGTATAGAAATTAAACTTTGTAAAGCTAAACAGTATAAGAATTATACTGTGAGGATTATGTGGAAGCATATGAACCATGAAACACAATATAGGGAAGAATGCTAGTAGTATGAGAAAAATATTGAGTATCAATTTAGACTGTTAAAAAGATGATTGTCGGACCCATCTAGATGCTACTTGTATGGTAGGCAAAAAGCCACATCCACCTCTTGTGAGACCCGATTTTAGGCCTTATTTTTGAGCAAAAATATTTTCATTTTAGGCCTTAGAAAGAAATAAAAAAAAAATAGGTGGCCATTTGAAAAGTTTAGAATGAAAAACAAGCTATTTTTTCTCTAAGTAAAACTGACAGCCTCTTCTCACCCTCCAAATGATTTTCTCATTAATTTTTGAAAGCCTTAACCCTTAATCAAGTTAAAAGCAAGTTCAAGAGTCCAAGAGCAAGACTGAGCAAATTTTGAGGTAAAACCTAAGCTTTTCTCTTGGAATTTTTAGTGTTTTTTTCTTGAAGTTTTAAGTTCGGTGTGATAGGGGTTTTTGCTCTAGCTATGTCAAGGAAGTTTAACCAAGATTAAGCACTCTTGTGAGGGTACAAGGCATGAAAAATTTATTAGTAAAATCCTAAACCCTAGTATTGAATTTATTTTTGCACAACAAGTGTTTGTTGTAATGTTTATAGACTTTGATATGTTGAATAGACTCTATGGCATGATTTATTATGTTTTATGATGATTGTTGAGGGTTAGGATCCCTGGACGGAGCTTGAAGGGTCTTTCGAATGTATTGTCGAGGAGGCTGCTCGGGGAGCCTCCACGCGGATTTGCCTCCCGCGAGGGGAGCGCGTCTCCTGGGTTCGAACCTTTAACCTCTTGAATAAGAGGTTTTTGGTTGCTTCCCAGGTACTAATCCATGTTGATTGGTACCTGGGAGACACCCTAAGACCCTCTTATTCAAGAGGATACAGGTTCAACTCCTAGGGGACGCGTTTCTTCACTGAAGGCAAAACAAATCTAAGTTGGGTCTCTCCCCAAGTAGGGACCTTCTTGGATCCACACAATATGTAGGAGGGAGCCATCAACCGAGCCGGGGTCTCTCCCCGAGTAAGGACAGTGGCTCCCTCTGAATGAATTGTTCGAGAGGGCCCCTGCTCAGGAGAAAGGCCCAGCTCATATTTGCCTCCAATGAAGGAGCGCGTCCCTAAGGAGTTGAACCCGTATCCTCTTGAATAAGAGGGTCTTAGGGTGTCCCCTAGGTACCAATCCATCCAATAGCTGGATTGGTACCTGGGAGACACCCTAAGACCCTCTTATTCAAGAGGAAACGGGTTCAACTCCTGAGGGACGCGATCCTTCACTAAAGGCAAATCCTAGCTGGACCTCTCCCCGAGCAGGGGCCCTCCTGGCAATACTTTTGAGGTGCTCGTCAAGTTCCGGCTGGAGAACCCAACACCTCAACATTGGATTGGTACCTAGGAGACACCCTAAGACCCTCTTATTCAAGAGGATACGGGTTCAACTCCTGAGGGACGCGCTCCTTTACTAGAGGCAAAACAAATCCGAGCTGTGTCTCTCCTCAAGCAAGGACCCTCTCATATCCACACAATACGTAGGAGGGAGCCACCACCCGAGCTGGGGTCTCTTCCCGAGCAGGGACCCACTTGAGGATCACATCTCCCATTCGAACACGCGTTTTATGTTGAGATGGATTGGTACATGGGGGACACCCTAAGACCCTCTTATTTAAGAGGATACGGGTTCAACTCCTGAGGGACGCGATCCTTCACTGGAGGCAAATCCGAGCTGGACCTCTCTCCGAGCAGGGGCCCTCTCGGCAATACGTTCGAGGTGCCCACTAATGGTTGGATTGATACCTAGGAAGCAACCAAAAACCTCTTATTCAAGAGGTTAAAGGTTCGAACTTAGGAGACGCGCTCCCCCCGCGGGAGGCAAATCTACGTGGAGGCTCCCCAAGCAGCCTCCCCAACAATACGTTTGAGAGACCCGTTAGGCTCTGGCCGGGGATCCTGACTCTCAACAATGATGATGATGATGATGATGGAAAGAAAGAAAGATTTGTGTTAAAAAGTAGGAAATTGTTAAACTTTGTCAAAAAAAAAATGTAAAGTTTGACCAGTTTTCAAGAAATAATGTTTTGAGGGCTTTGGAGCTAAATTTATTTTCCAAGTAAAGTCTTGGATCTGTCAAAACAGTAAGAGTAACAACTTTGATGAACAAAGTTTTATAAAATTTTGAAAGTACTAAATTGTAAGAATTTGTAAAGATTCGATAGAACTAAAAAATGGCAAAAAAAACTCCACTACACAGCTAAAAATTTAGGAAAGCTAAAATATGAAAGTTTTAGAACTCATCAAAATTGTTGAGCATTGTGAATGGTTCACGAAAATTTTATACGGTTTGTGAGTTACGGATTTTAAGAACAAAATTTCGTAAAATAAAAATAGCTACTGCAATTGCTGCAGCAACGATAGAGGACTTTGGCTTAAGATGAAATATTATGAAATGGTTTTTATTAGGCCAAAGAGTTTAAAGAAGTTCTAATCCTTGTAAAAAACTGAATGTCTTAGTATGAAACAGTTATTTGTTGTCCTAGTGGCAAAAATGTTAAGATTTTTATGTTTCAGGCCAAAACTATAAAACCATGTAAAAATAGATTTTCACTAAAAAAATATTAGTTTCCTGCACTTTTATGGGTAGTGAGTAACTACAGATTTCGAGTTTAAAAGGATTAAGAGTAAGAAAGAAAAACATGCCAAGATGTAATCATAAAGATTTTTAAGTTAGGGTCAAAACTGTCAAATTTTGACAAAACAAATTTTATCAAAAGAAAAACCATTGTTTTGTTTTCCACAGTGTTATGAGAAGTAAAGAAATGTAAGTTTTGGTTTAAAACGGGTTTTGAAAGTTTTCTAAGACCCGTCAAGGGCAAAATATTCATTTTTCATAAAAAGGCCAAAACAGACCCCAAAATGCTCGAATTAGGAAAATGCACTGAAGTGAGAATTTTTTCGACCCCTTAACTAACAGATTGGTGAAGTAAAATGAGCAGTTTAATAAAGTTACGAGATTCACGAAAAACCCATTAACAGTAAAATTGTCATTTTTTAAAAAAGCCAATTAAAATGGAGACGAGCACTATAAATTAGCAAAACACCCATAAACAAAAATTGTTTCGTATCGTGTTAAGTAATGAAACTATTAAGTAAAGCGGGAAATATGGTTAAGGAATATTCAAGTTAAGTAAATGAAAGGGAAATTGATATGTTACGAAGTTAAGTATAAGAAACAAACGGGTTAAGCAATGAAGAGGTAACCAATAGGAATGAAGCAAAGAAAAAAGGAATGAACGGATAGTGTCTAAGTTTCATTATCAATAGAATGGATTGATAATAAAAAAAAGTTAGCTAATAGTCAGGTGTCATTTGAAACAGGACACAGAAGCCGGCTAATAAAATGAAAAATGAATGAAACGTAAACACTAGAGTTAAATCTAGATAAGTTTTAAATCTCACCTATAGCATGAAGAAAATGAATTTTAAATACTTTAAATATGCTTTATGTTTGCATTTGTTATGCATAAGGTTTTAAAGATCAAGTCAAGGCTTGCAATGTATTTACAATTGCTATTTTAAAGGGTGTTTGCGTTTGATTTGCATAATAATTTAGAAGTTTAAGTTGTGATTTGCAATATGTTTACACATGCTATGTTTAATATTTCAATACTATGTTATAGCATAAGGTATGTTTAACATTTGATATGCTCACTAAAATCAATAAGAACGTGAAGTAAAGATAATAAGTAGTATCATACTAGTCTCCTTGATGTGAGGTATACAAGTTAAATTAAAATTATGTTTGATGAACTCAAGTCTTCCATAAGGGAATCATTAGGTTCATGATCTCATAATTAATGATGTTGGTACGAATACTTAGGCCCTCGAGATAAAGAAAGAAGTTAAGAAAATTATAAATGATAATAAGAAACTCATAATTGAAAGTTTATAATATAGCATAAATGGAATCATGCATAATGACATTGCTTGTATTCTTTTTCATTATATGTTTATAAGAGATGTTTATGAAAGACACTTTAAGTAAAACATTTTTTAAAAAATGTTTACAAGAAAAGGTCAACGAAGAAAGTTTTATGAAAAAAAGTTTAAAGGCTATGATTCACAATGAATGTTTTGAATGCTTTGTGAGATTATGTTTGAGTTTACTGAGCGAAAGCCTATTATAAGTTCCTTCATACTGTAGGTAGTCTTATAGGAGACTAATATGGCTGGTTAAAGAGCTTAGTGCTGCGGTGAATAGATGTGATAATTAGGTATAGATACCCTATAGTTTGTTTCCATTGCTCAAAGAAAAAAGTTTTTCACTATTTGAAATAGTGTTTTTAAATTTTTAAGAAAGTTAATATTTAAGGAAATATTTTATAAGAAATGTTTTACAAAAAACATTTTAAAGGATATATTTTATTGAATGGTTAATAAGACAAGTTTGAAACGCATATTTTAATTTTTGTTGCAATGAAAGTCGTACAGTTTAAAGTATGTTTTAAAGTATGTTTCAAGTTTTACACTTATGTATTAAAATAAGTTGCAAAAAATGTTGAAACAGTTTTAAAGTATGTTTGAAAGGAAGAAAATTTCTCAGAATTTCTCTTACTTGTAAGTAAGATTAAAGTTAAAAAATGATGATTAAAAAAATTAAGTAATGGCCCAAAAAAATAGGCATCACATTAAGTGAGTTGTGCCCATGCCATGGTCGCCAACAAGGAGAGAAAATAGACAAACTTTATAAAAATTATTCGTCTAACACCGTTTTTTATTGAGCTTGAGGGTGTTTCGGTATCTAATTGTCACTTTTGAAAAAGATCGGGACCATTGAAACAATTTACCCTTGCTTGGAAAAAAAACAAAGGTACTTGATTCAAAGTTCAAACGTACTCTATATAATATCATAATCATGTTAACGACGAACCAAGTGGAAACTTTATTTCAGACAATATTTTTTCAAAAGACAAACTTTTAAGAATATATATACTTTCCATGCTTAATAAAATAAGTTAATGTACCTTGACTTAGTTCAAAGCATTTGAACTATGATTATGATATTAATCATTTTCATAGTTCGAGAAAAATTTGTAAATTTTACCCTTTTGTGTCCAAAATTAGACATGAATCCTTTCCTTATATATATATAAAGGAAAACATATATATTAATTTGTCCATTAATGAATTAGTTAAAACTAAAATTTTAAGTTTAAAAATTATAACATATGTAAAAATTTTATATTAAACTAATTATTTATTTTTTTACTGTTGTAGCTATTGGAAGCTTTTTACAGTGATTGACATTCTATACGTGCCCAATATGTTGTTCTTCTAACGAACGTGTTCTTCACCTTGTCTCCAAACTCTAGTTTGCCACATAATGGGCCAACCGCCTAAATTGGGCTAAGATTTCGTCAACGAGGGAAAAAGCGCCAAAGTCAAAACCCTCTAAAAAAAAAAAGGGCCACCAGAACCCTCGCCGACTGTCTCTCCCCATCATTCATGGCGTCCCAAGCCCGAAGAGGCGGAGTTTCCCTCCCCGACCGTCGAAGCTCCAGGAAAGAGGAGAGCAGCATAATCGCCAGAATGTCGCAGTCGCAGATCGTCTCTCGCGGGAAGCAAGCGGTTTCCGACGCCGCGTTCGTGGCGAAGAAGCTCCTGAAGAGCACCGGCAAGGCGGCTTGGATAGCTGGCACCACCTTCCTCGTCCTTGTCGTCCCGCTGATCATCGAAATGGACCGCGAGCAGCAGATGAATGACCTCGAGCTCCAACAGGCCAGCCTCCTTGGATCGCCGGCTCAGAAGTGAGCGGGACTCGGATTCAGGCGCCGGAGAAAAATCGGTATCGGATTTTTCGCAATCCATGCTGTTTATTGCTCTGTACTGCTAGGGTTTTTGACTCTGACTATGAGATAATGAGATTGAACATTTTCTGTGAGGTCTCAGTCCTGCATGGCTCATGAGATTCGAAATATATTGAGCTTGAGATTAGAATAACCATCTTTCTGTAGAATTAGAGAATTTTTTTTTTCGAATTTCTGATTTATATGTCTTTATCAGCTGTTTCTTGGTTATTATTCAGATTTTTATATCATTCAAATATGGAAATATAAAGTTTTCTAGTTGATATAGAAACGGCTTGGGTATGTTCTGTATTTTCTGTTTTGTTAATTCTATGAAGGAGTGGAAATCTTTGTAAAGAAGTTACATTTAGGAGTTACACTCACAAGTGAAAAGAGAGGAATTTCCCTGAACTAAGACTAAACTCTAGGCTCTAAAGAGGATAGTGTGAATCTTTAGTACCTTTGATATTAGAAGATAGAAAGATAGATACCTCGCGTAAGAATAAGCACTAGCCTTTTATGAATTCCCGCGAAGTCTAAGCTCTAGAGTAGACCTTCCAGTTGCCTTTTGTTGGCAAGAAGAGGCTTCAAAGTGGAAGATCTTTCCTTCTTGTTCTAAGAGTGAATCTTTAGTACCTTTGATATTGGAGGATACATAGGTAGATAGATACCACACTTAAGAATAAGCACTAGTCTTTTATGAATTCCCACGAAGTCGCAGCTCTAGAATTGAACTTCCATTTGCCTTTTTGTTGGCAAGAAGAGGCTTCAAAGTGGAAGATCTCTTCTTTTTGTTCTTGAGGAATAGTAAGTTGGGACCTTGGTGAAGCTTAATTGGCTTTTATGGCCGGCCATGCTTATCTAAGTGTTTTTCAGAAGTAGGACTTCTGACCTTCTCTTAGCACCTCATGAACGTTCAAGATTTTGGGTTTACAAGGTCATTTACTGACGCCTGATGGGTGTGTGTTTCTGGCTTTGGGCTTTATCTTGCACAAGCCTTTATTGCCCTCTTTCTGTGGGAATCTAAAAGGTGGGTGAATTAAAGAATACCGTGTGTAGAGAGTTGGAGTGTGTTTAGTTGGAATTATGAGTTAGAACCAAAACATTGTAATATGTAAGAGCTTTACACTATAATGTGCTTTTGCTTTATACTATAGCATGTGAGAGATTTACACTGTAACGGTTAGAACTAATAAGTTGTAATAACATTGCCAAACACACTATCACTTCTTGGAAAGACTTGAGCATGATTTACAAATAGAAATGGTACGGCTACAAATAACTAGACTTCATGTTACCACTCAGACTAGTTTACACTTCGAAAGGCTTGTTGCCTATAGGTTAGGTTACTCACAATCTGCAACATGGTTAGTTGGAGATTTTTGTATTTGTTCTGCCAAGACCTGAACCAAGCTAAGAGAGAGAGAGAGAGAGAGAGGGGACTTTGGATACATTTCCAGACTCGAGATTTTTAAGTTCCGGGGTACCTATCATTTTTCAAAAAAATGAGAAGATAGCAATAGGCATATAACGTACTTAGGTATCATGCATAGACCTTTGCCTTCATCAAATCCTACTGGAGAACTGATGGTTTGAAATTTGAAACTTAGCGTCGTTTCCTTTTCCAGACTCCAGGAGTAGTAGTAGCTACTAGCATGTATTTCTCTTTTCTTCTTTGAACCTTTGTGAATTTTCTTCATATTGTCATCTGATCTCGCAACTTGTGAGGTACCAAAAATCTTTGTAGCCTTTCCCAAATGCATGAGTGTTTGGAACCGAGTTGGAATTTAAATACAATAGCATGTGAGAGCTTTATACTATAGTATACTTTTGCTAAATACTGTAGCAGTTAAGAATTTGACATTGAATCTTGGTTTCAAACACTCTTATGTACTTGCTTTTGGTGAGGTGCCCCAAATGTAGCAGACTAGCACCTACTGTTTTATGAGTTCTTAATTAACTTCTGGCCTTGCGTTTTTTAATTTGGAAGCTACAATTTTACAAGTATTTGACATGTTTAACTTGTTATTTTGTTATGTTTAGTAATTTGATAACGACTACATTCCATATCAGACAGAGAGATAATAACTATTTTTTTCAACAAAGAATTGAATTGCTTTATATTTCAATATTCTTTCCTGAATAGCTTGCCTCTTTCTTTATTTCTTCGAAATGGTCAGTTTGGTAAGGGAAAAACCATTAATCAAACAAAAAAATATTGGTTTATTTTCGTTGGGTTTAGTCGGCCTAAAATTTTGATAAGAATAAATTAAACCAAATTATTAATAATCAGTTTAAATTGACTTATAATTGAAAAAAAAACTTGACGTTTTAAACTTGAGTAGGTTTTTAGAGCTTTTCACTGGCTAAAATTGACTTAAATCGTAGAAGAAACATTGAACGATAGGAAAGATAAAATGTAAAATAGTGGAAATATAACAAGTATGAGAAATAATTTCTAAATTACTTCAAATAGGTTTGTAAATAATTTTGCTCGGTTTTTGTGGTTTGAAAATTTAATCACTGAACCAAATCGATAAAATATACCTTTCAAACAGATGAAGTTAAACCAATTAAAATGAGGTCATTCGAATTGGTTCAATTTAATTATGATCGATTTTTCTTTTTGTTTGGTTTTAATTTAATTTCCCAAATTAACGTCAACCAACATTGTGAGCTAAAATTCTACCAAACAAAACATGGTCATAAGAAAAGAAATTGTTGATGTAAATTTTTTTTTCCCTATCTCTCCCTTGAAAGGAAATTCATGAGGTGTTTGGCAGTGGTGGGAACCACTCAGTTCCCACCACAAACTCAGTTATGAACAGTAAAAAGTTTTCACATGCTACAGTACCAATAAAAAAAATTATTACAGTGTAAAATTCTCACATGTTATAGTAAAAGTGGTTCCCACCACCCTTTCAAACACCCACTCAAAGAAAGGGACAAAGCAAAAAATAAAGCAACAAAAAAAGGTCTATAAAGTGATCAATTATTATCATCATCATCATCATCATCGGCTAAAATGCTTCAATTAAAAGCCACAAAGGGTAAGAACACAGCATAAATTCAGAGCCAACAAAACGGGTGTTACTCACACAACTAGGTAGTTTAAGTGCACCATTGACTCATAAGTGGGTCGGTATTACCAATTTTGCCACATAAGCCACATTCTAGTCTCATGGATTCTAACCAAACCTTTCGCATCGAGGGTACATATAACTAATATAAATTGTCGTCTAGTTAGACATACACATACCTTTGTGTCCTTAAGGGGGAGAAGAGACACTCGAATATCAACATAAGGTAGGAAGACCACCTCCTTCTATTACAATTTGAAAGAAACAACAAAGACCAAAAAAAAAAAAAAAAGAACAAGTCACATAAAGGTTGTTGACTCCATTGCGGTTGATAATTCCAAGCTCCCACAATGCCAACCGCCTAGAAACCTCCTCCACCCAACTCCGGCCACCTGCCCACCTGAGTAATCGCATGGCCCCTCCTCAGCCAAGCCAGCCTTGTCGTTACTCACCCCCACCTAGCAACATGAACCTAGCCGTAGCTAAGCCCCTCAACACCCATGCCCAACAGACAGCAGCCAAGGCTACCCAATCGATGGCATACCCAAACAGCTGCCCTCATGATCGTCTGACCTAGCCCAAACCCGGAGGAGATCCAAGCCTCCCCTAGCCTCTACAGATGGCAGCGGCTCTCCCTTCCACTGTCCTTGTCTCGTAAAGATGACGAGCTTCCTTCCCATCCTGATTTTGTACCCGTACTTTGACTAGAGCACGTCTCCCCTCTCCTGGCGTCATGAGCCCCGGCTCTGCGTAGTTCAGCCAACGACAGTCTTCCAGATGAGGATCGAAGGCCAACGGCCTCTGGTATGCTCTCTGTCGAAGACTTTCTCTTACGAACTCTAATGTCAATTGTGCTCAATTATTATTGCTAGTAGAAGTTTTTCCTTTTTCAATAACAGATCAGGATGGCTTGGCCATTTCAATCATATGGAAGGACCATTTTGCACATAGACGGACCATGTTACCAACACAAAAACAGAGAAAGCAAGCTGAAGACACATTCTATGGTGGACCCATCTCATTGCTTAATTGTGAAGAGCAAGTCTTGTTGTGAGTCAACAATCTTCTTAACTCCCAAGGATTCATTAACATTATAAGACTCGACGTAGCAATAATATAAAGATGGTGGAAAAGGAAAAGGAGAATGCGACACTTAAAAAAGATGGACCCGGCTATACATTATAAGCATCTATGAATTAGAAAGATTGTATTATATAAATTTAAACTGAATAGCTTTCTCTTATACGAAAGCTGCCTTAATTATTGTCGTTTCATTATTGTGATTATTATTATTATTTTTTGTAATAAAAATTGCCTTAATAGAGTCCTTAAGTAGGTAGGCACTATATTTTTCCTTTCACATTGTTGATGGATAAGGAAAATCGCCAACAGATGCCTTCCAGCTCATTATCATATACTATAAACCCTAATGTAATAAAGCAGCCATTCACTACAAACGACATGACATGCGTCAGTGTGACAAAATATAGATAAATCACAAATCATAGATCAAATCATACAGAACAAAACCCCAATTGTTATGATCAAGTTATTGTCCTGGCCTAACTGGCAAAAAAAAAAGTGATTGTCCAGGCCAGTGGCCCCCTGAGCAAGATAAAATAAAGAGTAAAAGACATATATGGCTTAATACATATAGTAGAAAATTTAAAATGTTTTTTATGAAACCAAATTTAATTTTGGCTAAATAAATAATTTCTTAAGTTGTGAAGGCAATAATAACCTCAATAATAAAAAGTCAACACTCTTAAAGGTCTTCGAAGACCATTAGTGTTATTAATGACCCAATATTTATGTTTTGACTTGGACATTCAAAGAACAGAATCTTAAAAAAAATATATGTGAATGAAAAGTTAGTGATTGTTATTAGTAATTCTTATGACAAAGTTTTGATTAGAATATAAACTGGAAAATGAAAATTAAACATTTAGAAACACATATTTTAATAATTGCATTTATAAGCTCTAATTCGTCAACACAATGTAAGTGTTTTTTTTTCTAATGTAGTATAATATATATTTTAATAATCAAGTCATTACAAAAATTGTATAATGACTACATTTTCTCATTATAAACTTATTAGTAATTATAAAATTATATATAAAAGGATATCATATTAACGTAGCCATTATTAAATTACACTATGTATAAAGATTGTTTTAGTGACTATATTTTTACTAATTAAAGATATAACATGAAATCCAACGGGGCTGTTTGGTATTGTTTTCAAAATACGTGAAAATATTTTTGTTTTGAAAAATAAAATTTTTTTTAGAATTGTGTTGAGAATATTTTTAAAATTTTTGTTTCGAAAAAAGTCCGAAAATATTTTTAAAAATTTTGAGAACAAAAACAAGTGAGGCCAACATATTTTAGCGACCATTTTTTTATTTATGTAACGACCTTATATAATGACCACTAACTAACGACCAATGAGGTATATACGAGTGAAATCTATTTTAATATTAAAATACAGTTTTCCTGATGACTAAATTGTTTAGTTTTTTTCATTAATTAAACCTCCTATTTAAAAAAATGACAGTATATAAATTGTAGATGAAGTGTGTGTATATATATGACAACTTAATTTTTTGAAATGACTAAACTCTTCACCTTTTTTTAATGACCAAAAAACATAATCTTACTTAAATATGTCGTGAAAGTTTCCCATTTCATTATAGAAAAAGTTAGTAAAAAAAATAATAAAAAGTATATCAATAAAGACAATAAGACAGGGGGATGACGCCAATTCGAAACCTGAATGATTTTCCTTTAAAAAAAAAAAGAAAAAAAAAAAAACCCTGAATGGTTGGAACGTAAGCACGACATAAATTTGAAAGGGAAATAAAAACATATTGTTGTCATTAGAAAATTAACACCCAACTAAAAAAGGGGATGTACAAGTTTTTTTCATCACATAAAGCGGAGATTTGAATGTAATAAATAGGAGTAGATTTGGCAGGTGAGAAAGATATAATGGCTGACTTAGCCACTATTGACAGTTATATGAGACCATGTTATTAGCTTCTTAAAGTAACCCAGCTAGCTATAATGTGTAATTTTTATTAAAATAAATAAATAACAAGATTTTTATTTTTTATTTTTTTATTTTTGCTAAAGAACAAATAACAGGCCTAATGTGGTGTGTGGCAGAATTAGTTTTGACCAATAGGGTGTTTGGCAAAGTAAGTTAGGACCATAGTTAGAACCAAATCTAGTTAAAAATATTGCAGCAGATAAAAGCTTAACACTATAACATCTTACTTTTTATTGTAGCATGTGAGAGCTTTTTTATTGTTTGAGTTATAACTTAAGAGTTCTAACTCACTTTGCCGAACAACCTATAATTTTTTTAGTTGTTATAATATAAAACTTTTATATGCTGCAACAATCAAATCAAGCAAGCTACAATATAAAACTTTCACATGCTAAAGTTTTCAGTAAAAAATTTTTAATTCTAACTATACTTCTTAAACATCCTTTAATTGGCCACACAAAGATACATGTCTATACACACATATATATATATATATACATATTTATATATATTTACGTGCATATCCAAGTTTAGTTATGTACAGATGCAAGGAATGAATATAACAGTGTGATAATAATAATAATAATAATAAAAATAACAATAATTATTATTATTATTTAAATATAGCAGTCTGACTGTGGGGATGTTCATAGAACAAGTTCCAACAAAGTTAGTGGTATTTGTTTGTGGGGGTACGGATCTTTTTCCTTCACGATCCGCAACAAAATTCTATCTTGGCTTTACTTTTTCTCTTTTTTAGTATCGAGGCTCATCCTTTTAAAAAAAATAATTTAAACCCATCCAATCTTAAAAGCATGGTTCCCTCTAAAAAAACAAAAAAGCATGGCAATATTCATAACCAATCCAGTGCACTCAATGATTTGCATGAAACATTCTTTTTTTATTCTTACTATTCTCCATAATCCCTTGCCCACTCCATTATCTACACAAAGATATTTTTTTTCTCACTATTCTTTAATAACCTATTTCCCACTATACATACAAATACTCGTATTCTTTTTTTTTTTTTTAAGACAATAACATAGATAGAACATCCTCAATGTTTGCGACCACGTTTCTTCACCACAGACCTGACGAACAATAAACAAACAATTAAAAAACCCAAGGCTGCAATCCCTCCAACGGCAATGGCCACAGTCCTCTGTGTATGATTTTTCCCGCCTGCTGTCCCTACACAAATCAAAAACATGGTATGTTACATTTGACTTCATCTGCAGCTTCAAATGCAAGTGTCGAAAGCTAAACATAGGGCCCACCACCAATGCCAATCACATACAATGAAGACACGACTCTCCTTGATCGAAAAATTAGAGGTGTTAAAAGTATCCCAATTAATAAAAGATGTTTAAAATATAGACTTTAAAAATATTTGAAAAAATTAAGCACTAAATTAATAGAAGGTGTTCAAAATATCGACTCTAAAAATATTTGAAAAAATTAAGCATCAAATTAATAGAAGGTGAAACTTATATATGGATGACCATATGTCGCATCACTGGTGTTAATTACGTTGTAATAGACGCATCATGCTATGGTATTATTGCGTGGTTCTTGGACACCGTTGGTTCCCGAAATATACCAATAAAAAGTAGCATTAAGTCCCCCCACCGCAAACCCACACGCACATTTTGACCAAAAACATATTCGTACAAATCATGTGATCCAAGAAAAATCAAGGGCGTATATTCATGTTTTGTGATCTGAAAACCAAGTTCAAAACTTTATTGTACCAACCAAGTATCTGAAATTCACAAAAGTAAGGGAGAAATTCCTTTCACCTTCTTTATCATCCGACGAGGAAGAAATCCCAGGAACTCCATTAGGATAATAGCTATAGCTAAGATAACACTTCTGAAGATAAACCTGCCCAGAAATGGAGTCTCCACACTCATCAGTTACCTTCTGCACAGCCTTTTTCACGCAATCCCCGCAATCATCAGGGCTCAAATCACCCTCACACTGCCCCAAAACATAAACAGACCGATAAGTCCCAGTATAGAACAAACTGCTCCCACTCTTCACCCCATCTTCAACCATCTCAAAC
>CAMOHE010054691.1:25324-76262 GCA_946598075.1 Artocarpus hirsutus | reverse complement strand
AAGTGAGAAAATTATATGAGCATTTATAATAAGAAAATGTTTATATAAGTTTATGCCAAAATAAGTAATGATTTTTATGAATATGTTTTTAGGAATTTACCTTTAGGAAAGTATAGATAAATATGCTTCAAAAGTTATTATTATCATGTCGATTTAAATAAACGAGTTCCAAGTAATTATTATTATGATAAGTTTGAAAAAGGTAAATTTTTAAGATATCAATATGTTATGTTTAAGATGTCAATTTATAAGTAAAATATATAATTGATGTTAAGAAAGTTTTACAGAGCATTTAAATAAGATTTCATTTTAATATTTAATTTAAAATTATTTTGAAAATAGTTTTATTTAATTTTAGAAATATCCTTAAAATAATAGTTGCTAAATAACTATCTTTATGCTTAAAAAGAAAAGTTCTAAGAAATTACTATGGTTATGTTTCAAGAAAGAAATGTTATGAGTTATATAAAGGATCATGATTTATAAATTATAATCGAGTTAAAACGTAATAATTATTATTACGTTATTATCATGTTTAAGAAATTTATGTATTTTGTTAACGTACGAAATTAAGTTTTCGAGAAATGATTATTATATATTTTAAAGTTGTATGTTGAGAATTCATTCTCTTTAAGAAATCATTATTCCCTCTAAGGTTTCATGTCAAGGATTCCACAACAAGAATCCATTTAAAAAAAAAAATTTATCCTGAAATTTTGTACTTTATTAATAAGTATGTTAAAGTTACGACCAAATTAAGTCAAATGACGGCCACGTAGTGAGGGTCGTCACAATATATACATGCAGGCCATATGTATGTACAATGAAAACAGTTTTGGTAGACAAGACATGACCACCTATTCTTTCGGATGTGTACAGGGAAACCCTTTGGCGACTTTAATCGGTAGAATTTCTAAAATGATGATTGTGGGGACATGATATTGCACGCATAAGTTCAATCTCTCTTTTTAAACTTTTCTTTCTAAATTAAATTGCGTGCAAAATTCTTACCTGCAAATTATTTGTATGTGAAATTACACCAAATTTGAGTTTTGAGCTCATCACACTAGGTTCGCATTATTATTATTATTATTATTATTATTTACTTGGCCCTTTTCAATTAAGAAAAAAAAAACATTTTTCAATTGCCTTAATGAACCCCTTGTCAAGCTGTAAAATTCGTATAAACTTTTTTTTTATAGGTAAATGTGTTATGCTTTGATCCTATGTATTAGTTTTGCTTATGCTTGTAAAATATACTTAGATATGATATTTGTTCTTTTGGAGGACATGCACATGGGTCCTTAAAAAATGGATTGAAAGTCACATTTTTAGTATTAAATGTATAGATATAAAAAAGTCAATACATTGCCGTGTCTAGTTTATTTTTCCCTTAAAGAAAAACACACAAACATTGTCGTGTTTAGTTTCGCACATAATTTTCTTGCAGACCTATCATAGAAAGTGAATTTCCCAATAATTTTTTCCCATTTTAAGAATCTAGAAACTGCCGTCTATGTTGAATTCATATTCCAAGTTGCTTTTTCTCTCGTTTGTACAAAAGGGAAATGGTTTGGCATCACGATTGGACAACTATTAACAAATAGTACAAAGGTTTTAATAATTATTATAAAAAATAAAAAGTTGTTACGATGTAAAGTTCTCGTAAGCTGTAATTTTTAAACTAACATTTTCAGTTTTAACTATTTTCTTAAACATTCAATAAAAATATATGATTTATAAAGTGATCAATGCCACTAAATTTTTTCAAAAAAGATGAAAAATGATATATAGAGTTATGTGAAACTTGTGTTCTATAATCAATGTGGATCTCACATTTAATGTGTCAAATTTTTGTGATTGTTTGAAAATGTGTGGTGCTGATCACCAGAAGTAATATATAGCATCGCTCTTGTTCAAACAAGTTCTAAATTCTCACATTTGATAGTGAGCCTTGCTAAGGAAATTGTTAAAGCCCGATTAGTTTTTATGTGTTTCAATTGGTTTGATTTTTGTTAGATATAGAAAAACTTTTTTAGTTGGTTTGGAATTTTCAAAAATTAAAATCACCAAAATGACCAAATCAACCAGTTTTTTCGTATTTTTTTGCACGTTATCGTTCTATATATTTGAATACATGTGTTTTTTTTCCATAACTTGATATAATTCTATAATTTATAATGTAATGAAAATTTTTAACTAGTTTAAATAACCAAAAAATTAAGAGAATTTGTAGCTAATAACCTAGTTTTAAATATTTACAGTTTATCACAGTTGTTAATAAATAACACTTGAATTAAAAAAGAAGATTGTGCAAATAAAAATGAGATAATAATTAAAACATAAGTATTATAAAAAAAATAGTAAATATTGATAAAAAAAAAGTGTGTATAATTTTGGGCTTCATGGAAGTAAACCCAGATATTTCAAACTTTACGAAATTCGATCATGAGATACTAAATTCGATTCTGGGTAAATCGGAGTAAATTCTCTATTATAACAATTTGGTAATTTGGTATGTTAGTAAATTCGGAATTTACTAAATATCCATGTAAATCTTAAAATTGCAAAATTTGATGACACAAATTTACTTTTGTTTATTAAAATTAGTAATGTGGCAACAACATTGTTATGTTTTGTTATTATATGTGTCCAGCTAATTATCTTTTTTTTCTCTCTCTCTAGGAGCTACGATAAAATTAGAGATGTTTACGAATCGGATTACATGAATTATGAGTGAATCCTATCATCCAACTTATTATTTCTAATTGAGAAAAACCCAATTCAAAACCAACCTATTGAGACCCTTCAATGTGATGCAATCCGATTTGAAAAATG
This sequence comes from Artocarpus hirsutus, assembly GCA_946598075.1. NCBI lineage: Eukaryota > Viridiplantae > Streptophyta > Magnoliopsida > Rosales > Moraceae > Artocarpus > Artocarpus hirsutus. The sequence goes on along the minus strand of CAMOHE010054691.1, from coordinate 73,424 downwards.
TTGAATTTTGCATATTGGATTTTGTGGATTCATGGATCAACTCTTTAAATTTGTCAAAAGATACCCCAAAATACAAATTAAAATTAACATAACATGGCATTACATAGTTGAATGAAATTTAACATATTACAATCCAATTGATAATAAACTAAATAGCAGCATTACAATTCATTACAATAAACAAATGAGTATATGATGATTAACCTAAAAAGTTAACTTTTTTATCCAATAACCATATAAGTAATCAGTTTTATAAGGTGTTTAGTAGACCAGTTTGAATTGAAAAAATTAGTTCAAACACTATAACATGTAGAGTTTTACACTATTTTTAGTATAAACTAATCAGCTAGTATTAAAAAAATTATATATGTATATAATTTATATAAATATATGTAGTTCAGATTCAAAAATTACACAATTTTGGAGATACTTAGTCTGTAATGAATATATAATATCGGATTGGAAAAATCTCAATCTATCACCGATATATAATCTTCATAATCTAATTCAATCGTTGAATGGATTAATGAATTCCGTAAACACCTTGAGATTAAAACCTTGCATTTTTTAGGGACTAGTAAGTAATCTAATATGTGGCTCTATAAAAAAAAGTTTGGTTGGAGGAATCTTATCCAATTATGAAAACTATTGTTGTACTTGTTCCTTTGACTTATTGATAACAATTTTAAAAAAAAAAAAGTTAAATACATTAACTCTAATCCCAACTCGCATATCAATTTATGAGTTGTCATGTTTTTATTGGTATGTACTTAAAAAATTGCCCACATTAATAAATTAGATCCATAAATGAATTAATGACAACTCAAAAGTTAATATAAATTAATATTAGAGTTAAACACCTAACATTCCCTTTGAAAAAAGTTTGAAGCTCTTGCCAAAGAATTAGGTTGGGTACAACATTTTAAAGGTGGTTATCATTTTTATTTCTTTTTTACCATCTGTTTGATAATTCACTTTTATGAGTTATTTTCCTTAAGCTATTGGTTTACTTTCAATTGTACAATGAGTAAACACGAATCGGAAGTATACTACTAGTCTACTTTTAAGTAAGTAAAGGTTTAGTTTGTGGAAAATGAGAAAATTGCATGGTAAAGGTTTAGTTTGTGGAAAATGAGAAAATCGCATCTCATCTCACACTCTTTAAAAAAATATGTTTATTTATGTCATATCGAAAAGAATTGTATCACACGACCACTTACGTTACATGTTTAAGTTATATCAACTTAAATATTTAGAGCATTTATTAAATATAAGTATCAAAAGATAACATTTATGCAAATTCATTTAAAAAAAAAACTCCACGCTAACATAGAATCAGAATTAAAGTAAACTATTGGTACATTGTAGAGAAAAGCAATAGTTTATTGAATAAAAAAATACACGAGAAAATTACATGTTATGTCGTATTTTTAAAAGTTATATTTATTTATGTCACACTTAAAAAAATCTATATTGTATTTATTTATGTCACACTTAAAAAAATCTATGTCATATTATCATTTATATTAAATATTAAGTCGTACCACAAATAAATACGTATAGCATTAATAAAAAAAATGAAAAGATAACGTTTATGAGAATTTTTCGTACATATATTTACAAACAACACAAGTATCAAATTTTTGTCCGCAAATTTTAAATAGTTTTAACATAGAAAAAAACACGGCTGCGAGCGAGGCAGCCGCTAGCTAGCAAGTTCTCGTTGTGGCGTTGTGGGGAGCTTTGCGATCTTCTGCAGAATTTAGGATACACGAGTCCAAGATGTGCAAAGGAAGGGAAAATATACCCCCTTTGTCAAAAATGCACGGTGGAGCAAAAATTAAGGTAGAAGAAAAAGAAAATAGATATATGAGAATATTTTAGTCTTTTATTATCTTAAAAATGTTATTTTACATACTTTTTGATGTAATTACTATTTCTAAACACCCACCCTACAGAAGTGGCAGAAAAATCAGGCCATATGCTACAACTTTTTAATGTTTTTGAATTTATATTATAACTTATTTGTTGTTGGAATTTATGTTATTTTTTTGTTGATGTTTGACTAGCTTATTTGACTGACACAAATCTAAACTTGCAATTTTTAAGGCATAAACCTAAGAATGAAGTTATTTCCAAACATTCTTCGATCTTTTTCTATGGAAAAAAAATTAATTAGTATGTTACAACTTTTGTATGCTTTTAAATAAAGTCAATTACACTGTTGCATCTCAAACTATTTATTTCTTACACAATGCACCCTAAACTAAATTTTCACAAAATACACCTTGAACTTTAAAATCAATCACAATTGAGGTCCATTAATTACTTTTAATTTCAACTTAGTACAATTTTTCACATGTTAAGCTTTATTTATTTCTTAAAACGATGAGCTCTATCCTTAAAAAACTAAGGCATAAATCTCATAACCAAAATCATCCATGACTTTTAAAACTCCTTAACTATTAAAGCTTAATTATTAATGATTTTAAAGTTTATAATGTATTTTGTCAATATTAAAAGCTTATGATGTAGTAAAAAGTAAATAGTTTAAGATATAACAATGCAATTTACTCTAAATGTTTTCTAAAAAAAAAGCAATGCAATTTAATCATACTTCTTTCAATATATATATATATATATATATATATATATATATATATATGCCACCGCTTTCTTTTTGTTGTTGGGACATGGTTTCGATTTTTGAGTCCACTAGTCCACTTTAGGCTCGTAAATGTGCCCAACAGAAATGGTTAAATTGGGCTTTGAAACAGTGGGGACATCTTCGGCTGGGTAAAATATGCACTGAATCTCCAACACCCTTTGAGGTGTGAAAATCTCCAAACATTTGGCCCATTTGAAACTGCAGCATGTGGTTTTACACGTAAATTTTTTGAGAGTAATGAAATAATTGTTTAATTATGTTTATTGAATTAAAATATGTCTGTAGTTTATAAAAAATTTATAAATATCTTAAAATGATATCATTAAAATTATTACTATATAATTATATAGTACAATATGTGATGTCATTAAGATAATTACTATGTTATTAAGAACATTTTTAAGATATTTTAAATATTATGTTAGATTTTAATTTCATAACAATAATTTTGTCTTGTATTATAATTTTTTCAACTTTTTAATCTAACATGTTAAAGCTTTATACTATTCACAGTTTAAATTTATGGTTTGAACTGTTGTTTCAAACAAGAGCTAATGAAAACAGATAAGACTTTTTAAGGGGGAAACATAATAACATTTTACAAAAACAATAAAAATAAGAGACTGAATCAATAGGAATATACTTTGGTGATCATTTCATTCGAAAAATTTAAGGGGTGTTTGAAACTTAGATCCAACCTATCAGTTACACTTATAAACAGTGTAAAACTTTTAGCATCTAAGCAAAAAATAAAAAGTTATTACATTGTAAGGTTCTCGTATACTACAATTAAACATCGGTTACAACTGAAATTTCAAACGGAAGCATATACTTAATTTATACATAAAAGGAGTTTGGATGATGACTAAAATTCACAAGTGATAGTGATCCCAATTACACAATAATAGAATTGGTGAGAGAACAATCTAAATGGCTGTTTGGAATAACGGTTTTAACCATCAGTTACAACTATAAACAGTATAAAGTTCTCACATATTATAATAAAAAACTACAATATAAAGCTCTCATATGCTATAGTTTTCAAACTAAAACTGTTAGCTCCAAACAGTTTTCCCAAACCGCCTATAAAATAGTATTCAATCTGTTATTCGTTGGTCGATGATGGTTTGAACGTCATTTTCTTGTTTTTAGGTAATAATTCTTTATTGTTGAAAGCTGTTTATCAACCATTTCAAATCGTGCAACAAAAATGCAATTCCCGAAAACACACGTTTGCATTGACGTTCAAGCAATTCTATAATAGTACATCCATCATTAAAAGGACGTTGTGGATGGTTTTTTACTTTCTTTTTTTTTTCCTTGCAAATGCAATGATCATTTTTTTCATTTAAAAGAGAAAACCTTCAAAATATCGATAACTGAAATCCAAGTTACATTGAGAGAGCATACAAAGTCCATAACTACGTCTTCTCTAAAACATCCGTTTTTTGTAGGAAGGGAAACAAATCAAACAAGATGTTTTTGTGTTTCTCTATATTTCAAAATATACATGTATTTCTATTTAAAAGACATATTTTTCTTTGTTCAATGTTTTTTCAAGGATCTTTTAGGAGTATGAGAGAAGAGCTTTAACTCGAGGTTTGAACCGCTCTCTCGAGCATAGAGTAAATTACACCATTGCACCTTAAACTATTCGTTTGTTACATAACGTATTTTAAACTTTTAATTTTGACAAAAGACACCTTGAATTTTAAAATTATTAGTAATTGAGGTTCAATAACTAACAAACATTAAACTACTTAGACAATTTTGATCATGAAATTCGCATATGAGTTTTCTTAAGGGTAGTGTTTGTCATTTTAAGGAAAAAAATTGAAGCTTAACATGTTAAAAATAGTATTTAATGAAAATTAAAGGTAGTTATTGGACCTCAATTGTGAATAATTTCAAAGTTCATAATATATTGTGCTAATATTAAAAGTTCGGAGTATATTATGAAAAAAAAATCAATAGTTTAGGGTGCAATAGTGCAATTTACGTGGTGTTTGACAATATGAGTTAAAACCAAAATCTTTAGTTGCTACAGTTTAAAGCTCGCACATACTACATTGTCAAGAAAAAAGTGTGCTACAATGTTTTGTAACAAAAAATTGGTTATAACCAATGCTCTCAAACACCCTATTAATCTTGTAGCATATGCACGAAAGCTTTATATTTTAGCATGTAAGAGCTTTACATTGTTTTATAGTTTAAACTTTTGGATTCAAACCACTTTTTTAAACACCATATTCACGTGTCCTTTTTTTTCCCAAACAAAACAATAATATTCATGGAAAATATTAAAATCATGGGAGGATATAAAAAAATGCCGCTAATGCATTTTTTTACTAAATTTAGAGCATATTTTTAGGCCTTCATAAATTCATTATATTTTGACCAATTTGCACACTATCTTAAAATATTTTCTTTAGATCACGTTATATTTACCTTCATATTTAATTATATAAATATATCTCTTGTTTTTAAGAACATGGACAAATTGAAAGAAAAAAAATCAACAGATATATTTATATAATTAACCATGTGTGTGTGTGTATATATATATAAAGGCTATGATTTTAAATTTAATAGCAATAATAATAATTAAAAATATTGATATCCAAATTACATTGAAACTTATGCTACAATATTAGTCATCAAATTTTAAATGCTAAAATTGTAGATAATGAAGCATTATTTTTCTAAGCCAAAACCATTAAAAGATATATTTTTCTTAAGAGGTTATTAAAACTAATGGCCCTAAATTTTCAGATCTCTCTCATTTTACCCCTTAAACTTTAAAAATCACTACTTTACTCCTTAAACTTTTAAAACTCTTCACTTTGCTACCTGAATTTTAAAAATCACTATTTTATTATTGCTTCAAAACTCATCATTTTGTCCCTTATTTTCTGTTCAAATAGACATAATTAAGCCCACGTGATTTGTACATGGGTCACCTGTAAGAGCAAAAATAATATTTTATCACTCTCGGGTTTTGTATCACGTTTACACTCTCATTTAACTTTTTTTATACACTCTTATTTAAGAAGGGTCTGTATGCATATTTCTTCTTAATATTGTTTGCCAATATCTCTTTATCTTTAGTTTGTAACTTATCTTCTTCAATATTCAAATTCAGAAATCGACGAACAATATCAACTTATTAAATAAGTTATGCATTAAAAATGAGAAGAAATATGTAGGTAAACCCTGAAATATGTAGGTAAACCCTTCCTAAATGATAGTTCAAATAAAAAACAAAGCGGTCAAGTAAGAGTGTAAATGTGAAACAGGACTTAAAATCTCATTTGTGCCCTCATAGATGACTCATGTGAGAATCATATGGGTTTAATTTTGTTTTTTTGAACAAAAAATTAGAAATTTATGAGACAAAATGAGGAGCTTTAAAAGTTCAAAGGTAAAAGTTTTGAAACTTCAAGAGACAAATTGAGTAAGACCCTAAAGTTTAAGGGTCATTAGTGCTAATGACCCCTTTTTAAGGGTTAATCTCACAAATAGTTTACGATGTTTACTTTCAATCCTATTTTAGTCAACAATATTAAAAAAAGTCCTATTTTGGCCTCTCCGACCATTAAGGGTTAAATATTTAACCATACATGCTTAAAATATTCCCCTTCGGTCTCTAATTAATACTTTGTTTCACTTTTGATCCTTGATCTATTACTTGATTTTACTTTTAATCTCTCCTTTAGCAAGGTATTATTAAATATCAAAAGTAATTAAAAACTAAAAAGCGAGAAACAAAATATAATGATTTTAATTCATGTAACGATAATAAAAATAGTTTATCATATTGTTATTTTGAAGAGCTTTAATTATAAAAAAAGTAAAGCTGGATATTTAATACCGGTGTATTATATATGCTTGTGCATATTGTTAGTATTATGTTTAGAGTTATGATTATTTAGCACAATATATAAAGCTTCTTATTTTCAATTCATGATTATTTGACACTTATATATTTAAATTAAAAATTCAACTAATCTTTTTCTAAGTTTTTTTTTGTTAGCAATAGGATAAAATCGCTTTTTTTTTATTTCGTGCATCAAAATCGTTAATTTTTCACTTTAGATTTCTTCAATTTTAATCTCTAATAACTCTTAGTTTAGAGATCAAAATTGAAACAAAGTAACACGTGATGAACTAAATAGGACATCTTAAAATCTTTTTGTTAAAAATTTAACGCTTAATTAAGAGAAAGATCGAAATTGAAATAAAATAATCAATTAAAAACTAAAATAAGGCTTTTAAATGTTAAAGACTTAGAGAAAACTGAAGGTGAATTTCATGAACCATTTACAATATTATCTTTTTTTTAACATAGATGGGATTTCTTTAACGGCAATATCTATTTGCATTTAAAAACCCAAAAAAAAATCCATTGATTTCTAATCGGTCGTTTTTAAGGAGAAAATCTAAAATGGGTAATAATCACATTCTAATTTTTAAAAATAAAGCATTGATTACAATCCCCATCCCTCTCTCTCAAAGCAAAGCATCAATTGTAGAGAGAGAAAGAGAGAGTTAGTAGCAATAAGTAGAGGTAGAGAGAGAAGGAAAGCAAGAGCCCTCCTTTCCGTCTCTATCTCAGTCTCCCTATATATATTGATTCCTTCTTTCGCTTTCCCCTTCCATTTCTTTTTCTGCAAATCGGGAAAAATTCTAAGAAGAAGATGATAGACTTCGCTCGAGTTCAGAAGGAGCTCCAAGAATGCAGCAAGGACGTGGAGGTCTCCGGCATAAGAGTCGCTCCCAAGTCCGACGCCACTCTCGCTCGCCTCGTCGGAACCATCCCCGGCCCTCTCGGAACCCCTTACGAAGGAGGAACCTTCCAGATCGATATCACCTTACCAGGTTTCCATCCTAATTCTGCCATTTTTCTCTTTTTCACGTTTCCGTATTTGGATTAATTTTTGATAGATTATGTGATTTTTTTCCTCGTGTTTGTTCAAAAATCTTGGGTTTTGGTTTGGTAATTGAGATTTTTGGCGCAGATAATTGTGATTGGTTTGGAGTGAAACCGAAAAATTAGAGTAATTTGGTCGTTCTAGGGCTCAATAGGATAAGTATTGTGTTAAAATTTTGATAAAGCAAACTCTTTTTTGGTTGATTGATTTAGGAAATGAGATATTCGGGAGTAGAACACTATAGTCAATGGAAAGTGCTTTCTTTTTGTATATTAGTGTTTGTAATAATAACAACACATGTTTTTGGTTAGATTATACATTTATGTTTATATATGCAAAGCGTGGGGATTATTTATATAACTTAAATATGAAGTTCAGCGTTGATTACTGGTTTGTTCTTGCAGATGGGTATCCTTTTGAGCCTCCCAAAATGCAGTTTTCGACTAAAGTTTGGTAAGAGGAAATCATGCGTAATTTTTTTCTTCTCTCTCATTTCTTCTGGTTTTGTTGAAACTTATTTATTGCCTATGTATACCTTAACTCTTAAGGAATTTTGTAAAGAATGATCTCATGCATGATACTGTTATATACTAACGTAGTACGATTAGATAATATTTAGGATACGCATTCGAATCAAGTCATCAGACTGCTTTGCATTAGACCCATTGTGACAACAATGGAAAGAATTATAAAACAAATGCTTCTTTTTAGAAAGAAAAATTACAAAATGGAATTTATCTAATGGTACATGTTGCTGGTACTTGAATTCTTCCTTTTTTGTTTAATTTGGAATTTCTCGACTGGTCATAATTAAGCTGGAGCTCTGTTCCAGGCTTATGCTTGCTAAAATCACTTGTTCTAGTCGGCCTCGTATGTTATGCGAATGAGTTATTATGGTCCATGATAACTGAACTTTTCATGTCAGGTTATTTAGAGCCTATGACTATGAGCAGATTTTAGTCTGATGAATTCGGCTGATCATTCTAGGATGCTAAACTGTTTGACTTTCAAGTCCTGTTGATTGGTCGCAGGTTATGCTTTCATCTTATGTAGTCTGTTTGTTTTAAAGATGTTGATGCTTTATTCAAATCTCTTGTTGAAAGGCACCCTAATATCAGCAGTCAAAGTGGAGCTATTTGCCTGGATATCTTGAAGGATCAGTGGAGCCCAGCTCTTACTTTGAAAACAGCTCTTCTTTCTGTACAAGCCTTACTTTCTGCTCCAGAACCTGATGATCCTCAAGATGCTGTGGTGGCACAACAGGTCTAATTTGTTGCTATTCTTTATCTTACAATTATGTCTTTTACTCATATGCTCTCTTTTCCAGTCGCTTGTACTTTCTGTTCTTTGTATATTCATCATGCAGTACATAAAGATGATCAAGTCCTTCTTAAGCTGCCTTTAGTCTTACTTTAATGCTTCTTATCTTTTTGTCTTTCTTTTAACATGTCTTCTAATAATCTTGCTTGTTATCTTTCATGGTGCCATTACAGTATATCAAACAGTATCAAACCTTTGTCAGCACTGCACGGTACTGGACAGAAACTTTTGCCAAGACATCGTCGCTTGGGATTGAGGAGAAGGTAGGTTGAATAATGTATTTCAAAGAGAACTTTGTGTAGAGGATATTCGTCAACTCACTTTACATTTAAATAAAAGATAATTGCTCAGCAAGTCCAAGATTTTAGTACTACTCACAACTTGCAACGTGTAAGAGAACTGTTTGATGGTACAGGTACAAAAACTTGTAGAGATGGGCTTTCCTGAAGCTCAGGCGAGGAGTACTTTGGAATCTGTCGGTGGCGATGAGAACTTGGCTCTTGAAAAGCTTTGCTCCGGTTAAGAGTTTGAAAAAGTTGATAACAGATTTAGGCTCCCAACATTAGAGTTTGGGGCTTCCACTAACAAAGGGGATTATATTAAAAATATATATAAGTTTTTCTTATTTAACTTGTCTGTTTTGTTTTGTTTATATTTATCTGATGTAGCTACACCCATGAAACTTTCACCTAATGGCAAAGTTACTTTTGAACCTCTAGCACATGGAGTGTGAAATATTAATTGCTTTAAAATGTTGAAAATTGCGAATTTCATGTGTCAATTTCTTTATCTTCTTGCAAGTCACAATGGGCCCTTGTTCGAACATTGGTTCTGACAATGGACTATGAATTTAATTTAGGCAAGAAAATTTGTTTTTGTTAGGTGTTGAATCAACCGGGCATTCATTCAAGATTCTGCCTTGTAAAGATAACAGGTAGACCGCAGTTTATATGGGTGTCTTGTGACAAGGTCTTAACATAAAAACAAAAGATGGCAGGTTTTTTACAGGCAAGAAATGTTAAAATCTTTCTCTTCCTAACAAGTGGGCTATATTGTGTGTTTTATTTGAGACGATCTTGACATTAGCTAGATCCACAGGTGAAAAGTGGAAAGGGGAAATTTTCTCAAATAAGAAAAGAAAGAAACTTATTTAATTCAACTCCATTTTATTCTAAATTCAGTTAAATGCATCACAATAGAAGTAGAAGTAGATATTCGTGTACAGTAACAGACCTTCACAAGATAGTGCATATGGCACAAACGTTAATAAACAAGCTTGCCAGTGACCCAAGAAGACCCATTATATATCAATTTATATATATATATATATATATATATAGAGAGAGAGAGAGAGAGAGAGAGAGAGAGTTAAGAACAATGGTAGATACCAACTCTTCTTTGAGGAGGCTGACACAAGATAAAGAAAGCCATTGCAAAGACCAAAGCTACCACCATCCCCAACAGGAATGAATCTTCATCACAACCACAAAGAAGTCCCATTTTCCTCACTTCTCGCACTTGGCAGTTCCGAGTTCTGACCAAGAAAGAATGAAGAACTTCCAACAAGAAAAGAGAAGAAGAAAATGGAAAATGGGTTTTGATTTGGGCAATGATATTAGCATGAGTGGTACTGGTGACTCATTGTCATTATTAAGGTTTGTTTTCAAGCGAAAGAGAAAAACGACACCCAACTCCTGTCCACAGAACTGCAGTGTAGCCAGTGCCCGATTGAGAAGTTGACATATCATCCGAATATGTGGCTCCCTTTTTAACTCTCTGGGGAAGGCTTTAATTGTTTTTGTTGCTTGTGGCCAAGAGCCCGATACCACCAAATCATACTTGCATCAACTTTTTGTGTTATCCTTTGGTTAAAGGTTTCTTGCATCTTTTGACCTTTTAGCCACATTTTCAAGAGAGAAAAAAGTACATAGTATTTAGGACTAATTCAAAAGTACTCTTGAAGTACGTAAAGAGATCCCATGGATTGGTTTATTTAGTAGAAAAATCTTTTTTATTCCCATTAAACCCCAACCTAATATATGACATAATTTTTAGATTGTGTTCTATATAATCACAAGTGCTTAAATAGAATTGCTTTATTTCATTTCATGGGGCTTTTTCCATTTTCCACTTTGGGAATTGGAATGAGTTTTCTCAAGCCCATTAAGCATGACTTAGCCCGTATGAAATGTGAAGTGCTTTAACCAGTTTTCCATTGTACTTTCTTCATCATCTAACCACAGAACTGTCAGGCACCTTTATGTGAAGCTAAACAACACTTTGCAAGAAAGGCATGGAATTCCAGAGCTTTTCTCTTCAAAAGATGTCTTTTCATCAGTTTCTAAGGGTGTTGAAAAACACACACAAGCAAGTACCTTTGTTGAATTATTCCCAAACCAAAACACGAAACAGAACTAGACATTTTTTTTTGGGGCTTCTGAAAGGTGCTTTTCAGGCCTCAAAAACTGTGTGTCAGAGAAATTTAATAGCACTGGGCACGGGTTAGAGCTACATGCAGTCCACGATCCCATCTGTCTTTGTTTATTATTATTTCGAGAGTAAGTTTGATAAATATATTAGAATTAATGATTTAATTTAAATTATATAATTTAAATTAAGATTTACTGTTGATGATTTAAATTGTTATTTAAATTAATATTTAGATGTGTATTTATTAATATTAAGTTCAAATTTAAAGTTAATACTTAAATACTATAGCACATAAGAGCTTTATATTATAGCAAGTTTAAACTTTTGTTATGTTTGACAATATAAGTTACAACCAAAGAGTTAAAACTTTTAGTTACTGCAATATAAAACTCTCATATGTTACAGTGTTTTAAACTCAAATTGGTTCAAGCTACTGATTCAAACCAATGCTTCAAACATTTTTTTTATATGCAAAATTTTATAAAGCTTATAGTTTATCCCTCTTAAAATTATAATTTTCTATGCTTGTCATATCTAATATTAGGATGCAAAAAAAATCACGTAACATTCTGACTCAAAGACCACAACTATTTATAATATTTTATTCTTTTATTTTTATTTTGACCCATCATAAAAATAAAAATTATCTTTAGATTTTACATATAATTGTACATCTATATTTTATAACATGCTTTAAAACTTAAAATTTTATATTTTATTAAATTATTTTAATTAAACTAATCTTATTTAATAATATTAATACATATTTACTTAATATATTAACTTAAATATTATTGAAATTAATTCTAACAATTTTTAGGTATTATAATTTTTAAATTAATATTTTTAGCTTTAACTGTTTTTTGGAGTAGACACCCGTGTTCTTTCCGACTTATTTTTTCTGAATTTTACCACTCGGGGAGTACCAACAACAGTTATAGGTCTAGCAAATTTCAACGCGTTCACACTTTGCCTCATTCTGCCAAAGTGTCTTTTGATTCATTGACCAAACCATTAAATGGTGGCGCTTAGTTGGTTTGTCATAAAAAAAACATAGCAGGCGTAATACTTATCAAACTCTCTCATTATAGTTCTTTTGCACTTGTTGAACTTGAATGATTCGTATGGTTAATTTAATGCAAGTCCTTTTCAATCTGCTTTTTAGCTTTATATTATTGGTTTTTATTTTGTCAACAAAGTAGGCCTAAATATCAAAGACCTATTTAAGAGAGTTGTTTAAAAGTTATTTTTAATTTTTTGAGTTTAAAAGTTGTTTGTTTCTGAAAGTGTTTTATAAACGGTTAAAAATATTTGTTTTTTAAAAATATTTTCTGTTAAAGCCATAAAATATAACTTCTTAAAAAAATATTTTTGAAAATAAATTTTAAAACTTATATTAAAATATTAATAATACATTATACGCTTAAATATAATATTTTTGTAACTTTTAAAAAAAAAATTAAATCTTAACCTATTAAAACTTTTTAAAATATGATTCTAAATAGGTAAAAAATATATATATATAATTTTTATTTCTATTCATCAATTGACTAGAAGCATAAGCATCAGTCGTGCCACGGGGGCCCACAGCTTGCTTGCTTTTTACCAAAGAGAATGTTAATTGGGGTGTCTTGCTTGCATTATTCTTCATTTCGCTATACAATTATGAAGCATATGCCCCAACCTATGCGCTTTACAAAAAAATTGAATCGTTAGATTCTACTGCCATATTAACTTAGAAAAAAGATGTATCTTTTAACAGGACTTGATAGAGATTTTTGACCATTCGGTCTACTGATAGAAGCATTTCTTATATTTTTTTTAGTACGATAATAAAGAATACTTGGACAAATTACCATTTTTAAACCTTATATTTTTATTACAATTATGTTAAATTATTACATTTTTTTCAATCTTATAAGTTATTTCATGGTTTAAATATATGCCCGAGAAGATCTTCTAAAAAATATGTCCCACAAGTACAAATAATTTTCCTTGTATTTGTGCAAACTTTTGTCGTGTGTTATTTCTTAATTTTGAAAACGGGCTGAAATTTTCTTATATGAATGAAGAAAAAAACATTTCTAAGAGAATACATCTAAAAGAGATTTACAATTATAAAAGTATAGATTTAATTTATGTAAAGAAAAGTATAAAAATAGAATATTCTTAAGAGAATACATTTTGCGATCACAAAACAAAAATAGAATATTTTATTATAAAAAAGTATAATAGAATATTCCAATTATAGGGTGTTTGGCAGTGGTTCCTATCATTCAATTCTCACTACAAATTCAGTTATGAACAGTAAAAAGCTCTCACATACTACAGTAACAATAAAAAAAATTATTACAGTATAAAACTCTCACATACTACAATAAAAGTGGTTCTCACAATCTTTTCAAACACTCACTAAATCCTATTTGTCATTCTTTACACATGATCTTAAATACATGCAGATATAATCATAACAAAATGCCATATTATAAGATGATGAATTATTGTAAATCCAACTTAAAAAACGAAAAAAATAGTAAAATCTCAATGAGAATGTAATTTACCAGATGCTTCTAGTAATACCACTCATTTCAACTTAGTTAAAATATCGCAAAACCGAACTGAAAAAAAAAACAAAAACAAAATTCAATTAATCAAATCAATGACTACAAAATAAAACCTAAATAAAGTGATAACGCAAAAAGTTATTAGGACATGTATTTCATACGTTTAAACCACGATTTTAACCCTCGTAAAAATTTAAATTTATGTTTAAATTTATAAACCAAAAGAACCAAAATTAGAAAGTGAAAAAGAAAGTTGAATAGTTGTGAAATATAGTGTGTGAAATGTTAGATAAAGACCCGATGGTGTGGACTAAGTTTAAACACAATTAATATTTATTTATCTATTTATTTGTATTTCTATACTATGACCAATGCCCATAAATTATTCATATTTCACATTTGAAAAATGTTATATAAATTAATATGTTATATTTTACAAAATGAAGTTAAGCACCTATTGTATGTAATAGACTTTACATGTGTATTGGCAAATGGCAAGATATGAAAAATGTTTATTATATGAAAAAAGCATGCAAGAACAAACAAGTGGAAATAAACATGAAAGTAAAAAAAGTTCTTATAATAGAAAGCCAAAAAAGCATGTGTAAATAGGTTGGACGACAATTGATGTATAAGGTGTAAGAGAATGCATAAGTCAATTGGAGAAATCTTGACCATTACGTTTAAATTTGTAAAAGAAAAATCAACTAATTTGTACCATTAGATTTCTTAGTTGAAAATCTTGGTTGAAGTATAAAATTAAACATGAGGATTCTCTCTCCTAATAGACCAATAAATAATAGATAATGTGCTAGAGAGTCCACGATTAGATCAATGAGCTTAGACCGTTGAAGTTTCAAGGTGTCACGATCAACTCAACTCAGTGAGACCGCCACTTTTTCAATGTCTTGAAGTAATGGGTTGGAAACTTGGATTTGAAATTTACGGTGCTTGAAGTAGAAGCCAAGAAAGAGACCGATGTTTTGCTGGAAGAACTTAACAAATTGGACAATAGCAAGCAAGCGTAACGCGTGGAAAATGCATTTTGCATACCCTTTACGACGTCTAATGACTAAGGTTGTTCGACTGTGACAATTTTACCTTATATACATATGTATATATATTAAGCAATCTTATTTAACCTTAGTTATAACTCCGTTACTAACAAAATAGAGAAAATTAATTTAAAAAATACACTACATATTTTAGATTAGGTCTTACTGTTTCATTAATAACAGATTATAACAAGTGAAGTTGAAAGGATTTTTCTAAATATATATATTTGTGTGTGTGTATATATATATATATATATATATATATAGTGTTTTCTTGATATAAGAGAATCCAGATATTAGTATTTTGTTGTGGCTAGAACATCACTTCATGGCACCTAATCTAATTCCCACATCTAATTAATATCGTTTTTGATGTCTTCTATCTGAATATAGTCTAATGGAGAACATGATAGATGATTATACAATTATGGAAAATAATGACTTTTGAAATTTTCAAAGGTTGACCATTCACTTTTTAATTAATAACGCCATTAAAATCTAGGAGACTGCTGACAAAACTAGCTACCATGACAAAAGCACGAGGCTTGGATTTCTTGAGACCATCACATTTCACGCGTTACTAATTTATTCTAGTGATTAAAAGCCACAACTTATACAGTAATTTAAACCACTTAATTTTTATCAAAAATTTAATTATAAATAATATAAAGCTCTTATATATTATAATAACAATAAAAAAATTACTACAATATAAAACTCTCACATATTACAATAAAAATGGTTCTAACTATTGGTTCTTATCACTTTTCTAAACACGCTATTGTTACAAAAATACAATACAGAAAAAGAAAATATTTTTTTAGCTGGCTAGGCAGCCGCTCCATTACTCACAATAGGATGAGTCCTAGTGGGTCCCATGTGTGTCATATTGGTGGGGCCCATCCTAATGTAAATTACACGACAATTGTCTCGTTAGGTTGTTTAGTATTGCTCAAACAAAAAGTATAGAAAGACTTTTGGGTAATTTGGTATTGTGTTTATTTTTAGAAAAAGTTAAAAATAAAAATATTTTAAAAAATATGTTGAGACTGTTTTTTAGATTGTGTTTGGTTCTATATATGACATGTTTTTAAACACGAATATTTTTTAATATAAAATTATTAATATAATAAATAAAACTCAAACTTAATTAAAAAACTATTTATTAATATATTAATACTTTTCTTTTCTTCTGTTTCTCATTGGTCTTCAAACAGGCCATGGTCGCTAGCGCCAAAACCACCTTGAGATCCACGCTTTCATTGCCTTCCCTCCCAAGAAACGTCGAGATCTTGCCATCGAACTTGTTCGCTCGGCCACTCCTCATCGCAAGAGGCTTCCCCCACCTGAAGTCGTTGTTGTACAGTGGGAACCTCGGCGAGCTCCCCATTGTGATTGACGCGCCGTCGAAGTTTCCTAGTGAGAATAGCCTCGGCTGCCTCTCCCAACCCTCCATTATGCGCTTCATTGTAGCGTCGTCGTACGACACCACGTTTCAATGGAGCAGATTTGCGCTCTGACTGGCAAGGAGGTCGGGAGGTCGCCAGGCTGTGGGTCACCATGCTCCGGTTGGGTGGTGTCGTGATAGCCGACGGAGTTGTTGGGTTTTGCCAGCGGTTAGGGCGATCATCAAACGTCATCAAAGAAAGGACAGGTGGGAAGAGAGACGACGGGGAGTGAGAGGGGGGCTGAGACTATTATTTGAAAAAAAATCTTGAAAACGAGTTTTTTTTTGTCTTCTAATTTGTGGGAAAAAATTAGAAAAAAGCAAAAACATTTTCATTTTTATTTTTTCAAAATTTTGTTAACCAACATCAATTCATTTTCATTTTTATTTTTTGTGTTTTTAAAATTAAGGAAAACATTCTCAAGAATAAAACCAAACAGCCTCTTTAATATTGAAATTGAGTATAGACTAACAGTCTAGTCAAGTATACAACTAAATACGTATTAAGTGGTTATTGTTTATTTATTTTATATAGTTTTATGAATAAATCCTGTAATTTTGACTCTTAACAAACTTTGACTTAATAGAGCATTATGGGAGCCCTAAAGCATGATAGAAAGTGAATTTATCTACTCAATAGGTATCATGGACAGTCCTAAATGACAACAAAAAGTGAATTTATTGACCAGTCTTTGTCATTTTATTTATGTAGGACATTTATTTGTTTACTGTCTCTTCCTAAAAATAATTTGGGGCAGATGCAGAGTCATAAAGTGCACAGCTGTCCTTCTTGAATTTTTTTTTTAAATTTTATATATGAAATTTTATTAAAATTGTGTTTTATCATTTTTAAAATTGTATTTTGCTCTCATAAAATTGAATCTTGTTGCCTTTTCTGTATATTTTTATACTTCTCTGTATTTAGTCAGTCACATATTCATTCTGATTGATTTTTGTAGCTCCACTTTGCATAGGGAAATAAATAATAGATAAGTTCAAATCTTAGTTTAAAGGGCCTTCATTTCTTGTTGCTTTGTTTTGCCAATTAATAAGGGAATCTGGAATGCCACTTGCACAAGAAAAAAAAAGGTTGTACTCAATCTGACTTTGAAATAATCAAAAGTGACAATGTCTGAACTAGTTTTATTTTTAGTATATATTTTTTTAATTTTTTTCCCTTGTGATAGCAAACGTCAATGGTTTAATAGTAGAGGTTGGTGAGATAGATTAAGGATCTAGCTGAGCAATTTTTCATATTTAGTTCCCATTTGTAGTTTGACTATAACTGCAAGCCTCTTACCTCTGTTTTCAGTAATAAATGCGGACCATCATCATGCCTTTTTTAAATACTCCTTTGGCGTGGTAGTTGGAATAACTTTCATTGTTTTTGGGAGTCTTTTTCCGTGAAATACATTTCGGCATTGGATTTTTTTAAACCGCTGATTTTTTTTTTTGTCAAAATCCTTTTTTTTTTACATCTCACGATTGATAAATTGTTTGGAGAGTGGTTGGAACCTACGCTGTTGGTTTAAAAACTGTAACATATGAAAGTTTTACATTGTAGTAGTTCATTATAACTGTTGAGAGTTTTATACGGTTCAAGATTCCAAACAAGTCTTGAAAATCAAAATCCTACTGGTAAATTATTTTTTTGTTCCCACTAAAAAAATTTATTGTTTTGAAGAACAAATTTAAGAAAAAAAACGTCTTTTTGGCTAATAAATTGACCTGATGATTTTGTTCTCATTCTACACAAAAATTATTGATCGTTGTGAAAACTTGGTAAAAATAAAAGAAAAAGAAAATTTAAATTTATCAATTGTTCAAGTTATCAACTAGAACTAAAAAAAAAAAATAATGAAAAGCCCAATAAAAATGGAAACTAGAATACAAGAGGTAATTTGACGAAATTTTTAATGATACATGTGTTCTGTAGTGTATAATTACGCCCATTAGAATCTAATGGCAATGTAGTTATTCATCTAAAAAAGAATTTAATCCACTATTAAATCTTGATCAAATTCTTGTTAATTTAAATTTTCCATTTTAATATGATTTTTACAATAGGACTCAAAAAAAAAAAAAAAAAAAAGAACCAGTGGCACATCCATGTTATACAGCGGTCTTTATATCAAAAACCTCTTCTTCAGTATGCTTGTTTATATGGATACGAGGTCTTATCATAAAAAGACCTTAAGAAAACCTAAAAATACTGACCATTGGTGGTTGGGATACGGTGATAAGAATGTCCTATTTGGAGACTTTGTCAACAACAGATTGGAGGTTTGAGTATTGCCGCATGCAATAGTCTGCCATAAATGGCATGGACTATGTGCCGAATAGACTCTATGAACCTTGACTTGTTGCTTATTAAGTGTTTGAGAACTGAGTTGAAACTAAAGTTAGAATTAAAAGTACTGTAACATATGAGAGTTTAAACACTGTAGCATGAAAAAGCTTTATATTATTTGAGTTGAAACTAAATATGCCAAATACTATTTTTAGTAGATTCGTAGAGTCTAATGGCGAACATATTCAGACTCAAATCGTCTGTCTAATTTTTGATGTCCTAAATGATTTTTACTATTCAAATTTTTTAAATGACGTATCATAATATAATTAGTTGGATACTACTTGCGACACTAAGACCTCGTTTGGTTTCGTTCTCAGAATTTTTAAAAATGTTCTTGCATGTTTTTTAAGATAAAAATTTTAAAAACACTCTCAATATAATTTTTAAAAAATTTTTAATTTTTAAAATAAAAATATTTTCATTTATTTTAAAAATAATACCAAACACTCATTAAAGTTGGACAAAGAATCTAAATTCAACGTATTGTTGGCGGGAATAATGTTGAGCATGAACCTTTGAATTTTATGTTGTTTGGTTTGGGTCTTGGGACAAAATGACCAACCAAAAAAAAAAAAAAAAGACGGTAATTTTGAACTCGGACTTTTGAAACAGTTTGCGTCAAAAAGTATCTCTTTTGGCTTGACGTTTTTCAGACGACCCTTTTCATTACTACGTCATCAATCTTCCAATTTTTTTTAGTTTTTAATTTTACATATAATTTATTTTCCCGCGGTCTTTAGGGTGGTGGCATTTTCGTATTTAATCCCCAAATCATGTCTCAACTTTCAAAACATCAGACAAGTATAGGTCAGTGATAAAAGAGCCTCTCTCTCTCTCTCTCTCTCTCTCTTAATATTTGCTTATAGCTCAGTGAAGAAGACGCCAACTTTAGCTTCCGATTCCACGCCCTTCTCCGTAAACTCGCCGGTGAAAAAATCGCCCTCTTTTAGTAACTCTAACAGCCTCCGATACGACGGCGCTTCGTTTCGCTTCCGTTTCGTTAAGCTAAAAGAACACGCGCGTTTCAGTAGCGGTTTTTTTTTTTGCGCGGGTGATTCGGATGCATTGTCGGCGTTCTGCGCGGGCGGAGAGGTGACCGATGGGCTGCGTTCTCGGCACCGAATCCGGCGGCGATCGCCGGAGATCCAGGCGTCACTGCCGTGGAAAGGCGGCCGAGGAGCAGCAGCAGCCGCCTCCTCCCTCAGCTGCCAACGCGGTCGAGGTCAGAGTCAGGAAGGAGGTGACTGAGAGGCAGAGGACCAGAAGAACCGGCTATGTTCCGGCGACGGAGCAACGTAAACCTAGGCCGCCGGAGTCTTTTCTAGCTAACCAGCAGCAGGGTTGGCCTCCGTGGCTTTTAGCCGCCGCGGGCGACGCGATCCAAGGCTGGACTCCTCGTCGCGCCAACAGCTTCGAGAGGCTCGCGAAGGTTTGGTTGATCGGAAACCCTAACTCTTGTGTTCATCTTCAATTTGCTTATGTTTCTTGTTCTTGTTCTTGTTCTTCTCCAGATTGGGCAAGGGACTTATAGCAATGTGTATAAGGCTAGGGATCTGACTAGCGGCAAAATAGTGGCGTTAAAGAAGGTTAGGTTTGATAATCTGGAGCCAGAGAGCGTGAAATTCATGGCCAGAGAGATTCTGGTTCTGAGAAAGCTTGATCATCCCAATGTGCTTAAGCTTGAAGGCTTAGCCACCTCGAGAATGTCTTGTAGTCTTTACTTGGTCTTCGAGTACATGGAACACGATCTCGCCGGCCTCGCTTCTCTCTCTGGAGTCAAATTCACTGAAGCTCAGGTAACATTTCGTAAACTTTCGATTCTTTCAGAAAAAAAGCTTTAAAATTTTTTTGTGTACTTGTTAATGTAGGTGGATCTTGGGGATTTGAGTTGGATTTTAGTGTATGGTTTTGTCAGGTTTCGTTTGTTTTGTTGCTAATCAGTTTTGGTTTTTCCTGATTAGGTTCTAGAGCAAATAATGCCTTTGTGTTTGTCCTTTTGCTTTTTGTTAGCTTTGATGTAACTAAAAGACCTTCCTTAGTTACATTGGTTGATTGGGCCCCATAAACTAGTAGTTTCGAGATACTTCAAATCTTTGTTAGTTTCTTTTTGGCAATGCAAAATTGCAAGTTTATAGAAATTTCGTGTTCCCATCCATTACTCTGTCAACTGTGGAAAAGGAAAGTAGTTTAAGTTGTGTAGTGGAAAAGACAGTTTTTTGAGTTTCATTATTTGGTAAGACGGGTTATATGGTCCCCTGCTTATTTTTATTATTATCTGGGTGTCTTCATGGTCTTAGTTTAGCGTAGATAATATGAAATTAAGGGGGTAATTTATGTCTTGCTATTATGTCAGATCAAATGTTATATGAGGCAGTTGCTGTCGGGGCTCGAGCATTGCCATAACAATGGTGTTTTGCACCGCGATATCAAGGGTTCGAATCTGCTCCTTAATAATGAAGGGATCCTAAAAATAGCTGATTTTGGGTTAGCTACTTTCTATGATCCTGACCACAAGCAACCCATGACTAGTCGCGTCGTTACCCTATGGTACCGCCCCCCTGAACTTCTTCTTGGGGCCACAATCTATGGTGTTGGGATTGATCTTTGGAGTGCCGGTTGTATCTTGGCAGAGTTACTTGCAGGGAAGCCAATTTTGCCGGGACGGACTGAGGTACCATCTTTTATCTTGTTTTATATAATTGTCTCTCCTAGTGATTTAAAGGAACAAATACTCTGATTTCTCACTTATTTGGTGATTCATTAATGATGATCGATGATGTAAGATTCTACAGTTTTATGCATCCAGATTTATGGTCCACTTTCTCTTTAGATTTAATTAAAATGCTTGTGGTCCATTTCATCTTTGCTTTGTGAATTAATTTTCAGCTAATAGACGTGCTTTGAATGACTTTCATTTATTTTAAGTAAATAAATTATGTTTTTGAGTTAAAGAGAACAAATGAGTATTCTGTTGATTTATTAAGGCTTTGGCACCGCCAGAACTTTTGGACATGGAATCTTGTTGGTAGGAATTTTGGGCCCCCCTCCCTTTTTTTTTTTAACGACAAGGGTTAATGCTTAATGGGATCAACCCAAAAGTGTGCAATAACATATATACATACATACATAATTGAAATTATAAATGAATCATGGTTAACCACATGTTGTGGTTGAGATTTTTTGTCTCCTTAGTTATGTGCTTAAATATAATACAAATGAATATCCGATGCAATTGCCATCCTTTGCAAGTGAAGATTTGTAGTGCTTGTTCTGTTTTGGTCACTTCTACTTGCAATTTCCCTCTGTTTTTGGTTGGTGGTATGTTTTTTTGCTGTTGAAATGTATATTTTTGAGCTTGACAAATCCCTCCTAAAATTCTGTTTTGTTAAGGTTGAACAGCTGCACAAGATATTTAAATTATGTGGCTCCCCATCTGAGGAATACTGGAAGAAACATAGATTGCCAAATGCAACACTTTTTAAGCCACAGCAGCCATACAAGCGCTGCGTAGCAGAAACATTGAAGGATTTTCCTCCTGCTTCGCTACCTCTAATTGAATCTCTTCTTTCAATAGACCCTGATGGACGAGGCACCACAACTGCTGCTCTACAAAGCGAAGTGATTATCCTTTCTTCAACGAACTTATTTTTTACACATATGAAACTAACCAAGTAGATTCAATTCATGTCCTTGGAATTTTCTGTGGAACAAAGCCGACTCTGTTTAGATCATTAATATGTATTCTGTTGTGCGGGTGCAGTTCTTTACCACCGAGCCTTATCCTTGTGAGCCATCAAGTTTGCCTAAATATCCTCCCAGCAAAGAACTGGATGTAAAATTACGTGAAGAAGAAGCTAGAAGGTCAGAGTTTTGCTTTCTTTCTTGGTGTTTAATTATCTTCTGGACTCGTCATGGTTATGTGATGACAGCTAATATCTATTTTATTCGTCAGGCAAAGAGGTCTAAGTGGGAAATCTAGTGTTGATGGTGCCAAGAAAGTTAAGACTCGTGATCGTGTTGGTCGGGCAATTCCAGCCCCAGAAGCCAATGCAGAGAATCAAGCAAACTTAGATGTATGTGAAATGTGCTTCTCTCTCCCTCTCTTTTGAATCTTTTGTCTTTTTTTCTTCATCGAAGTTAGAACACCTGAAACCATCTATAAATTGGCCTTAGACGTTCACTTGCATGTCCTTTGTGCTTTAGCGTTTCATTAAGATTGATTATGCTTGTTGACAAGCTTGTTGTACTATTCTGACGTGACTGGAAACACTATCCTACGATTCATCCGACTCACTTGACAATTTATTCTAAATCCTCATGTATTATCTGATTTACAGAGGTGGAGAGTTGTGACACATACAAACACAAAGAGCAAGAGCGAGAAATTCCCGCCTCCCCATCAGGATGGAGCAGTTGGACACCCACAAGAAACATCAAACAAAGTCCCTTTGTCCTTTGGCCCAGCCGACACTTCTTTTGGCTCGGCAGTGTTTAATTCCAAGTCACCGGTATCTGTCAAGAGCATGGGGGCTGCTGGGGGGCCTTCTTCAAGGAAAAAAACCAGCAGAGAGGACCCCCGGATGGCCCCATCCCGCAGGTTCATCCGCGGATTCAAGCCTTCCTCCATAGGGATATCAGCGAATCTATTTTTCAAGAGTAAATAATAATCTTCGGAGTTCTTTTTTGCTGGTGGAATAATAGGGGAAAAAAAAGAAAAGCAAGAATTTGTCGGTTTTTCCTTCTTTGGTCAAGCCGGGTTTGGTTTTCAGAATGCAATCTTTTTGCTCGTCGTCGTGCCCATTATTTTTTGTACTTGTAACGTTGTGATTGTTTTGTTGTATAATCCACGTGACGAGATCCCAAAGGAGTGTATATTCATTACATAATGGAGTCCCACTTTCATGTACAATTCTTGAAAGCCAGTGCAATCCTCTAACAAAAGCACCTTATTAGGCTGGTAGTTTTCATATTTCAATAGGGTGTTTAGGAGAGTTAAACCGTAAACAATATAAAGTTTTTACATGTTACAACAAAAATATGTTACAATGTAAAGCTTTTACGTACTATAGTGTGTAGCTTAAACTTTCAAGTTGAAACTCTTTTTTCAAACGCTCCCTCAAATGAAACACGTTGCTAGGAATAGCTGCAAGTTAAAAAGTCGGTCCAAACAACAATGTAGAACACTCTCCCAATACGCACAATGCATGAGAAGTCCTTCTTAAAAACCAAGGAGAAGAAAAGGTTTAGACCATGGATGGACTGTTTAATTGCAGAAAACAAAAGGAACCATGGTTAATGGGATTTTCATGTGCTTCCAATAGAAAAAAGAATCTGAACAAGGCTGAGGCTGAAAACAAGATATCGAGTTATAAATGGCTTCGGTACTTGTATTTCTTGATGTTTTTAGTTTTGAATTGTGTTGCAGAAAGTGGAAGGTGTATTGTATGGTGTTGTATTTTCATGATAGGATAGGATTTTTGGTGTCATGACATATTGAAAAGTTAATTCTACTGCATTGTATACTTTATTTCTAAACTTTCATTCCGAACCCAATGCCGGTCCAAGATTATTGTGAAGTTTTATTTTTTTAGAAATCAAGCCAAACTATACTTTTTCAAAAGATAAAGATGTCAATTGTGATTTTTAAAGATTTAAGGGGTCAAAATTTAATTTTTTTAAAAAATGGCTAGGTCCAAATATAATTTTGTAAAAATTAAAGTGAAATTTTAAAAAGCAAAATGTAAATTTATAAAAAAAATAAAATTAAGGGACGAAAATTAAAAAATAAATAAATAAATTTGCATTGTGACCCGCAAATTTTTAGAGAATTTTAGGTACCGGCCTGATCTTGTGTTAACATGACCCTTGTCCTTAACATGAACAAAGGATCTAAAATAAAATAATAATATATAAAAAATGAGTCACATGCTACAATATGATATAAGTTATATTAATTTACCGTCTATATTAATTTGTATAATACAATAGTCATATCAAACATTGTGTTAATGTATCATTATACAATACAATGCTCTAATACGATCCTCTAAACATACCGTGAATGTTATATATATATATATTTGGAAAGAATGTTTTGTGATTTGACACTTTCATCTTTGAACTTTTTATTTATTTTTTTCTTTTTGCAAATGAGCCGTTTGACAAGTTGGTAAGAACTAAAATTTTAAATTTGAAAACTATAACATGTAAGAGCTTTACACTGTAATATTTTTTGCTTTTTATTGTAGCTGTTGAGATATTTACAGTATAGTTTGGTAGGATCAATTAACTCTAACTAAAATTCCAAACATATTCTAACTACAAAAAAAAAAAAAAGAAAGTATTTTGATTTTCAGGAGAAAAGGTTTTGGGGAACAAAAGTGTCAATTTATGAGAAGTTAAGTGGACACGTACATTAAAAAAGTATAATTATTTTGCTAATTCTTCCAAAGATTAGAGTATATTGCTCCTGTTTCACGAAATTAATGACTTAATTGTCTAGAAAAAAAATTGGAAGATGAAAATACAAGACCACGATAAATACAAAGGGACAATTACTTCGTAACTGTTATAAAAAGAAAATTATACTAAACTTAGTCCATGAAATAAAGAAATACACTAAAGTTAATCCTTTTACGAAATAAACAGATAGAAAAGGTTCAATGTGGTTATCATAGCATTGGTCATATCATTTTTTTTACATTGTTATTGTTTTTTTAAATAAAGGTGAACTAAAAAAAATGCTCGATATGAAAGAATTTAGATATAAAGCGAATTTTAAATAACGTGCATATAACCAGATTGTTCAAAATAAACCATAAGCGGAAACTTTATCGGAACTAATCTGTAGCCATTGATGTGATTGTTTGGACTGCAAATGGCTGGTTTGGATCTTTTATCACTCAAACACTTTATACAATGGTGTATGATCTGAATAAAGAGTGAGAGGTGATAAGGACCAAACCAAAAATGTTCATCACATGAACGTGAAAGGCTTATTTTCTGTATGTATAAAATCTTCCTATCAAGGATCTATATAAAGCCTTCAGAAATCAGTTACCAAAGAGAGGTTAATTGTGGTTTAATAGGTTAATTGAATATGAGACCATAAACATGTACAACAGTTACAAATGTTATAATGGTTTCTAATAAAACAATTCATAGCCTTAAACAGTTGTAATGAAAGAAAACTGTTCATTCTTTTATTTGGTCTGCATATTTATCCTAATATCCATTACACCTAAACTTTTAAGATAATAAATACATGAATCATAGCGACAATTTCTCTAAGTGTAAGTATTATCTTCTATGTATTACAATGTATTGATTCTCAATTTTTTTTCCTTATATGGTAAATTAACTTTGTGAATAAACCCAATGTTTATTCTCAGTCCTGTCAAATGTGAATTTTTCTCTATACTGTAATTGCGAATCAAAAATGAGAAAACATCATAATTGAATAAGAATTTCATTAAAACTGTAAATTGTATATACAAACAAATTACATTATGAATTAAGTCTCATCTGAACTACATGATCCTTAAATGACTTTGGTGGCATTCTTTTTGTCAAAGGATCTGCTATCATTAATTCAATGCTTATATACTCTATGACCACTTTATTTTCCTTAATGCGTTCTCTTATGGCTAAGTACTTAATGTCAATGTGTTTACTCCCACTACCATTCTTATTATTCTTAGTCATAATGACAGCAGATGAATTATCACAATATATTCTTAATGACCTAGATACAGAATCTACAATTCTAAGGTTTGACATGAAACTCTTCAATCATACATCATACGAAGTAGTCTCAAAACATGAAATAAACTTTGCCTCTATAGCGGAGGTAGCAAATAAAGTTTACTTTCCATTCCTTCAGGATATAGCTCCTCTAGCCAGTATAAAAATATAACTAGATGTAAATTTTATTGAATTAACATAGCCAACAAAATCTAAGTCAGAGTAGCCAATCACTTTCAGATTATCAATTTGTCTATACATAAGCATGTAATATTTTATACCTTGAAGGTACCTCATCATCTTTTTTGCAGCTCTCTAGTGGTCGATGCCTGGATTACTATGATATCTGCCCAACATTCCCATAGCAAATACAATGATAGGTCTTGTATAGACTTGTGCATACATAAGACTTTCAACAGTTGAAGCATAAGGAATATTGCTCATTTGATTTTTCTCTAAAATATTCCTTAGGCATTGGTTTAGACTGAACTTGTCACCCTTCACAATAGGTGCTATACTTGGTGAGCAATCTCTCATTCGAAATCTCACTAAAACTTTATTAATATAGGCTTCCTATGATAGTTACATAATACACCAAGATCTATCTCTGTTGATCTTAATGCCAATAACATAAGATGCCTCACCCAAATCATTCGTATCGAAATTCTTAGAAAGAAATTGTTTCACCTTATATAGTAATCCTTTATCATTGGTCGCAAGGAGGATTTTATCTACATATAAGACAAGAAAACAGATTTTGCTCCCATTGACCTTCTGGTATATACATTGATCCATGATATTCTCTTCAAAACCAAATGAAGTGATAACATTGTAGAATTTTAAATATCATTGATAGGAGGCCTATTTTAACCCATATATAGATTTTTTGAGCTTACACACCAATTACTCACCATCACAAGAGAAGAATCCTTCAGGTTGTTTCATGTAAACCTCTTCTTCTAGATCACCATTGAGGAATGTTGTTTTCACATCCATTTGATGTAACTCAAAATCAAAATAAGCAATTAATGCCATTATCACAAGAAGAGAGTCCTTTTTAGATATAAGAGAAAAAGTCTCTGTGTAATCTTTATCCTCTCTCTGAGTGAACCTTTTAGCAACAAGTCTTACCTTATATTTCTCAATGTTGTCTAATGAGTCTTTCTTTGTCTTGAAGACCATTTGTATCCAATGGTTTTTACAACATTGAGTAACTTAACAAGATCCCAGACATGATTAGATGACATAGAGTTCATCTCATCTTTCATGGCATCATACCAAAGTTAGATTCCTTACAACTCATAGCTTG
This sequence comes from Artocarpus hirsutus, assembly GCA_946598075.1. NCBI lineage: Eukaryota > Viridiplantae > Streptophyta > Magnoliopsida > Rosales > Moraceae > Artocarpus > Artocarpus hirsutus. Next base: position 45,604 of record CAMOHE010054691.1, on the reverse strand, counting down.
TAAAAATATTTCGAGATCATTTTTGGCTCTAATATTGTTGTAGTCAGACTCCTGTAGATACATAATATAGTTACTAGGAATCGCCAATCGCTTTAGTCTAGTAGATCTCCTTTTTGTTGGTTCAATATTCTCCTTAGGAGCATGTTGTTCAACAGGCTTCTGTATCTGTTATTCATTTGGATCTACTACTTTTTGATCTGTAGCCTGTAGAACTTGAACAACTTGTTGTTATTCATCACGCATTTGAACTCTAGGCGTGTTTTATACAATATTCACTCTATCATATGAAGTGGAAGGCTTAGCATGTACATGATTTTTCTTAGGAACAGTGTTCCAGGATCAATTGCTCCCACTGATCAAGTCATTCTCAAGAAATTTGCATTTCTTGACTCCACAAACCTAGTAGTATGTGATAAATAATAAAATCTGTATCCTTTAGACTATTTAACATAACCAACAAAATATCCGCTTATGGTTCTTAAGTTTAGCTTCTTCTCTTGTGGATTGTAAACTCTTACTTTAGACGGGTATCCTGAAATGCGTATATGTTATAAACTTGGTTTCCAACCTTTCTATAACTTGAATAGTGTCTTTGACATAGCCTTGGTTAGAACTTGGTTTAATATATACGCAGCCATCTTGAGAGCTTCTGTCCACAAGAACTATAAAATGTCTTTTCCAATTCTAAAATAAAACCATTGCTTAAAACTAATTTGCATGTTTCTACTGTCTCCATATATGAGCGCATCTTGTTGCACGAATAGATATACTGCTCACTGTCCATTGGCTTCCTTAGGTTTTGTAACCCCTATAAGGAATTGGTGACATGGATTGTAGAACCAGGGTCAATCCACCATGTGTTATGGCCAACATCAACCATATTAGATTTAAAACAAACAAGTGAGAATTAAAATACCTTTCTTTTCAAGCCATTTTTGATATTTAGGACAATCCTCCTTTATGTGCCCTTTTTTTTTTATATAAGAAGTACTTGGATTCCTTTTTGATATTAGCCTATGTTGACATTTTGCACTTTCTCTTGTTTTTGGCTTGCTCTTTATTCTTCCCTTGAGTTGTCAGATGCAGACTCTCTCCCACCTGCATAATAAGTCTTCCTTCTTCATGAACACACATGATGATCAACTAGTTGATAGATCACTTATCCTTATGTGTTATAGGATATTTTGAAAGGTCCATATTGTTGTGAGAGAGTGTTCAAGATGTAGTGTACAAGGAATGCCTCAGACATCTCAACTTCAAGAATTTTTAGCTAAGCTGCTATGTCCCTTATTTGCATGATGTGCTCACGTACACCACGGATCCCGGTGAGCTTCATGGATGAAAATTTTGTTATTAAGGTGCATGCCAAAGCTTTGTGTGATGATTCAAACTGCTCATCAATTGTATTCATTAAAGCTCGCACATTGTCATATTGTTCTAATGAATCACGTATACCAACTGAGATCTTGGTCTTTATGAACATGACATAGAGGTGATTAGATCGCTCTTATTTTTCATATTGATTAACATCATCTGGTTAGCTGGTTTTCATAATGGCAGGTGGTCCATATTTACAGATAGCATAATCAATGTCCATCTAGCCCAAATGAAGAAGAATTCTCTCTTTCCACACCTTATAATTATCACTCATAAGTTCGAAAGTATTGCGTTTAAAATCAGAGTAGTTCATAGCATGTATTGCTGCATAATTAAACATACATGCTTGTGTTACTAAATATTGTGGCTATAATGATATATGTCATGTTTTACCAATGTAAATACATACAATAAAATATGTATCAAATTACATAAAAAACTGCCTGTGAGTTAAATTTTTAATTCAAATAGATTCATGTATTGTTATGACGACACTATCAAATTATATTCCTTTTTCTTAATTCCTATGAGTAAATTAAAAAAAAAAATAATTTGATATATCATCCTAACTAATCATATTAAATATAATAAAAATTCCTATGGGATAAAATCTATTATATTACATATGATTAATTACAATTTAATGTCTATTTATCACATGTGATACAAATACTTAATATAATTTTGTATAATTAAAGATGCTGTGGCTACTCACTAATTATTCAAAATTATACACATCACTAGACATTTATTTTTATGCATAAAAACTATTTTTACTAATGCATATACCAATATGTCACTTTACAGATATATACAAAAATAAATTAAGTATAAAATTAATTATTTCTAAAATAAATTACCAAATTCTATTAATCCTTAACAAATTTGGTAGTAAAATAAACATTATTTTATTTTAGAAATATTAATCAATAAGTAATTCTATGCATTTCTAAAATAATTTACTAAAATTTTCAACTTATAACTTTGGCATTTTAATCACAAATATTATTTTAGAAAAGTCAACAAAAGAGGCATACTTTTTGCATTTCTAAGTGAATCACAAAATTGTGGTAATTTCAATCACCAAACAAAATTTTAGAAATGCCTAAAATACTTAATTTGTAAGAATTGAAAAAATTCTAGCACAAAAGTAATTTTCAAAATTTTATCTAACCTAAAAGACAAAACTTTGAATTTTACAAAATTTTAAAAATTTATTTTGCAAGATTCGAAAACAAATGTGCAAAAATACACAAAAAGAAATAAATTTTTAAAATTTTTTGATTTAAAAAGTCAAAAATTATTGCAAAAACAACTTGTCGTTTCACAAGAAACGACCACAATTTTCAACCTAAAAACGACATGTTGTTGTCCATGGCTGTCATTTTTAACCTTAAAAAACGACATGTCTTTTTTGCATCGATGAAAAAATGATAGCAATTTCAGAAAACAAAAAAAGTGTCTTTTTTGACCCCTTAATGTCGTTTTTGTCGTCTTCAACCTTCAACAGTATCATTTTGACCCAATTTTGATTGGTTGCAGACCCCAAATGAAAACCTGACTCATTCTCACTCATTTTAGCACCATTTTTGACATTTCAAATCACAAAATTGCTAAAAATTCAATTTTCTAATGATTTCTAATATTATTTTTCACAAAAAATTGAAGAAAAATAAATTCTATGAATATACACCATTGTACAGAAACTTTCAAAACTCAAACTTATCCAAAGGAATTCTAAGCATCAAGACAGAGTCCTAAACATGCTCAGGTACCAAATGAAAGAATTTGACATAAAACAAATTCTAAATAATGTGCATATAACCGGATTGCACAAAATAAACCATAAGCGGAAGCTTTATCAGAACTGACCTTCAGCCATTGATGCGATTGTTTGGATTGTGAAGGAGTTTCAAGAGTTGTGGTTTGAATCTTTTATCATTCAAACACTCTATACGATGGTGTATGATCTGAATAAAGAGTAAGAGGTGATAGGGACCAAACCAAAAATGTTTAACACATGAATGTTAAAGGCTTATTTTATGTATGTATAAAAACCTCCCATCAAGGATCTATATAGAGCCTTCATAAATCAGTTACCAAAGAGAGGTTAATTGTAGTTTAATGGGTAAATTGAATATGAGACCATAAACATGTATAATGGTTACAAACATTATAATGGTTTCCAATGAAGACATTGGTAGGCTTAAACGGTTGTAATGAAAGAAAACTGTTCATGATAATCTTGTTTTATTATTATAATTTTTTTTTTAAAATTAAGAAAGCAAACAACTTCTTGTTTGGAGGTCTAGGGCTAGAGGTTGGGATAGGGCTTGGACTTAGAGTGAAGGCTGAGATAAGAGATAGAGATCTAGGTTAGAGCCGACGCCGAAGCCGAGGTTGAGGTCGGGACATGTTTGAGATTGGGGGATGAGGTGAAGATGTAATGACTGAGAAAATTTCATTAATAAAACCTAATATTTAATTGGGTTTAATTAATGAATTTACTTTAAACAAAAGTGATTTTTGTAAAAGTTGTAATTTTTGTAAAAATTACGATAAAGTATGAATAAACGGCATTGATTGCATGTTTTATGACAAATGTGATGAAATGTTGGGTATGGAAGAATATAAATTTTATGAGTTGAATTACTCAAAAATTTGTAAATAATACCCATAAAATAAATTTTATATCACAATTAATTATAAAATTGTGGTATAAACGAATGGATGACTAGTATGTAAATAGGACACAGAGGTTGTCCAAACCCTAACTTGGGGTAGAATGGAGGCCAGAGCAGTATAAGAATACTGCTAAGTGAAAATACAGATACAAAAAATGTTATGATTGGCCTCTAAAATTGAACAAAAAGTAAGTTAAATATTTTTATACAGTCTAAGGATATGAAATACACTGATTTGACCACGACAGTATAAGAAAAATACTGCGTGATGAAAAACTGCACTGTCTGAATTTTGGGCCTAACAAAGTGGACACTCCTTGGTTTGCTAATGGGCCACATGTCATGAAAAGTGGCCCAATAGCATGTTGACACCTAAGTGGTATACTCATGGGTTACCATGAGTCACCAAGTGGATTATAATGCATTTAATGCATAGTTATCATAAAATTTTCTTTCTTCCTTCTCCTCCCAAATTCGGCAGCCATTGTTGAGAGCTTCAAAAAAATTTCTCAACCTCAAACTTTGAAAAAATAGCCCCAAAACAATTTTTAGAAGCAAGCTCAAGGATTTTTACAAGATTTAAGGTAAAATTCCAAACTTTTTAATGAGTTTTTAAGGAATTTTTCATGGGTTGAAAGGGGAATATTAAACCATGCTATTTTTGCATGAAAAGGGAGTTTAGAAGGCAGATCAAAAGGGATTTCAAGGCTAGAAATCAAAAGGAGGTTATTTTGGTAAGTTTTGAGTTTTAAAGTTTTGAAATTTAATGAATTTTGTATGGATTTTTATTCTCTCAAATCCATATGAGTTTTTGAGCTTATGTTTGATGGAATTTCATGTGAATGTGATGAATAACATGTTTAAGTGTTGAAATTTTGAGTTATGGAGCAAAATGACAATTTTTGCATAAAATATTATTTTTGCAATTTTAAGGTTAAACTTGGTAAAAATGAGGTTTGAGCATGAGAATGACCTGAGTTAGGCATGGAATGGTCTCTGTAGGGGTAGATTTGAAATTTTGAAAAGGATTTTGACAAAAACGTCCTAGGGACTAAATTGAAAGAAAACTTTTTTTCTCGACAGAACTGGAAAATAGCCGAAAACACCCCTGTACAGTGAGATTTTGAAAAAAGTTAAAACACAAAAGTTGTAGATCTCAATGAAACTGTTAGGCATTGCAGACGGTTTGTAGAAAAACTCAACCGTTTGTGATTTTTTGAATTTTTAAGAAATTGATAAAAGTGAAAAAGTGTTAAAATAGCAAAAACGTCATTTTTAAAATGATTTGAGGTATGGTACTTCAAGAAAAAATGTTTCTTATGAAAAATAGAAAATTTTGGTGTAAAGTGAAAAATTTTAGCCCGAGGGGCAAATTTGTTAAAATTGTTGGTTTAGGGGCTAAATGTAAAGTTTTATGAAAAAGGGGCACAACTGTGAAATGAAGTGATACGAGCCACTAAGACATTATTCTTAAGTTAATAAGTGGCTATTGATGTTAAAATAACGAAATCGAACTCGGATCGGTCAATAAGGCATTGCCCGAATAACCCGAGTAGCTCTAATAAGGTCACAGATAGGAAAAGAAAGTGATTAGAAAGATTTACACCCTTCGTAAGTAACGATAGGGTAGAATTAAAAAGAAATAAGGAAATCAATGTTTGTAGAGTTGTGCACAGTTATACAACTCGAACAATTAAGTAACGAACGTTTTGTCATGAAACGTATTGGGAATTGGCTAATAATTAGCCAACAGGATCCTAGGAGCCTAGGAGAAAGAAGATCGAAGTTGATTTTGCAGTGTGCAGAAGCAAGTAAGTACCCTTCCCACATACAGTATAAAATTGTAAGTGTAGAATACGTGTATACGTATATTAGGGTTTATATTACGATGTAAACTTGTATGTTGCTATGAAATGAATGCCTAGAGGTATAGAATCGATACCTGTGTGTATACGATTAGAATCCCTAAGTATATAACATGTTATGTACCTTATGATGTGTACCTGTATGTACAATAATGAATACATGTATGGGTATGAACAAGACACTTGTATGGTCTTTGCTATGCATACGAGCTTATATATCATAGATAACATGTGATTATCATTTCATGTCTGGTATGACAATCATATTAAGGGAATTGGTAAATATGTCACCAGAAGTTAAGAAAAGTATCATATCAGCTCCCGAAGTAAGGGGAATTTAAAGGATAAAATATGATCACGGTGTTACGTAGACCTAAATGAAATTGCGCAATGGTACGAACACTTGGGCCCTAATGAAAGATAAGAAATGCTCAAGATAAGGAAAATTTATAAGAAAGCATAATTGAATCATGCATTCATTTGATTGTCCATGTGGGATTTATGAGACTTACTGGGCGTTAGCTCATTAAGTTTTTCATACTGTAGGTATTTTGGTGAAAAGATCAGAATAAATCTTAATAATGAGCTCGCAGACGGATGATGTGTACAAGTCGAGTATGGTGTCCGCTACAGTATGTTTATGCTGTATATATGTATTAAGTTGTTTTAAAAGAAAGATGTTGTAAACGTAAGAATATTATGTAAATATAAGTGTGTAAAAGTATTTTGAAAGTTACCAAAAATTATTGCAAAGTAAAGTATTTATTTCAGTTTCAAAAAAAAAAAAAATTTCTTAAATTTTTGTCCCTAAGTAAGAAAGAAAGAGTTTTATTACAACTCGAAAAAGGCGGGTTGTGACAGAAGATCATGGTGGTTAGGGGGCTTGAGGAAGAGATAACTATCCTTGACTCTAGTTCCGACTAACCCAACCTAAAACATTGTTTGGATTTTACAACACAAATTTTTTTTTTTAGAAAATCATTCGTTTTAGAAAAAAAAATTAAATTTTTTGAAAATTTAGACAAAAAATTAATGATATTTTAAAAGAAAAATATAAGAAAAAAATAAATGCATTTTCTAAAAGTAAAAAGAAACTCACCTTTCTTTTTTGTTTATAAAATAAACAAGAAAAAACGTTTGTTTTTTCATTAGAACAGAGCATAATATATTGATATTTAATGTTTTGGTTTCATGTTGTTTAATAAATGAACTAACTTTAGCTTATTTGTTTTAGAGTTTGGGGCTCAATTTGATATTATATAACGTTTTTTATCTAGTTATTTGATAGAGAGACTATTTTTTAAAAAATTTTAATTTAAGATCTAAATTTGATACAACTATTAATACAACTATTTTTAAGAGAAAAAAAAAAGATTTTTTCGTGAATTTGACTCAAAAGAAACCCTCTCTTGCACTCGTTGTTCCACTTCTTGGCTGTGAATTATTATTGTTTAGTGAAGAGAGTTATCACTTTTTTATATTCCTTTACTGTTCCACTAAAAGCTATGGTCTTCTCCACTCTGCTTTGCTTTCTTAACACATGCCTTTTACAACGAAAAGAAAAAGAAAAGAAAGAAAGGACCACCAATGCGGTACTAGTTTTCCACTGATGAGTACACTAGGACGTTGGGTGGCAAAGGCAGTAGAAAAATGACAGTGCGACAATAATTTAAAGGCCAAAATAATTTGGATTAATTAATGTTTCGTTTTACAACATCGTTTTAATTGTTACAACATAAAACTCTCTTATATTATAATGTAAAATAAAAATAGACTACAGTAAAACTCTCACATATTATAATAATTTGTTCTAACTATGTTGTTAAAGTTGGCAGAAAAACAAATCAATTTATTAGCTGAATATAATTAGAAACAAAGAGGTTATTTGCTAAAAAAAAAAAAGAAAGAAGGAGAGGGAGACATAATAACACATTGTGAAAGTCGAAGGGTAAAATGACATACGTGACGCAGTATGGGGGGAAATATAAAAATATTTTGCAAAAAAGTCTAAAATCTAACAAAGTTGAATGAAAGGAGGTACTTGCTAACTGAACAAAGTTTGAAGAAATCAAGTTGTATGTTTTAAAAGTCAGGGGATAAAGTGACATAAATGATATAATTTGAGAGGCAAATGTGAAAATAATCTAATCTTTCATGGATGTTAATGGATAATAACGTGATTGATGCTGTTTCTTTCTAAATAATACAGATTGTAATACGTCATAAATATCTATTTAGGAATAATTGACAATGTAGATAGGGTTACTCAAGATATTGTCTTTGTTGGAAATAGTCAAAAATATTAAATATAGATTGCTAAGTATTCATACTAGACCGAATAGAAGGTTCTCAAGAAGACATTTTTTTTAATATGAGAAAACCAGTTTTACATCTTGTTGGTCTTCTAAAAGAGAGAGTATTTTTGACGTGATTTGTAAGACAGATGGATACATTTTCTTTCTTTTTTTTTTTTCCCGAAAAACATGTGGTCTAAATCAACATTTCATTAAAACATAAAGAATATTTATGTAATTTTTTTTCTTTCTTTGTTTTTTTTATTTTTTTTAACAAATTTATAAATCATGCATTCTCAATTGTAAACTGGCAATGGAAGTTTAGGATCCAATCATGCAACAAAGGTAATAAACGTGGAGCGGTTTAAAGGAAAGATGTTTAAATTTTAAGAACAACTAACATTGTATTAAATGAAATCAATTATGCAACAAAGGAATAAACCAACAACAATCATTATAGGAAAAGAAAAATCTTATATCCAATTAAAATATCTATGTTTGGCTAGCTAATTTAGACTAGATTTTTCAATCTAAGTAAGGAACTAAGTTCAAATCACCCGGCCCAGATTTTATTCCCCGTTCAAACTAAATTTGAGCTGTCCAACTCATGTGTAGCCCAACGCATTTTTAGCTTTTCAAACCACTTTTTTAGAAATTTTTTTAATTTTTTATATCCTTTTCACAAATCCAAACACAGATTTAAATTTATTCCATATTCACATCTACATTTTAACTACACATAAAATATTAGGTGAAACTATAATTTAAATCACATAATTTAAAATTTTCAATTTAAATAAAAAAAATTCAAATAAACACAATTTAAATAGGACCTAATTAACAATCTATTAATCAATTGCTAAAAGTAAAAAAGAAAAAAAAATCTTAAAACCAAAAAGAACCCTATCAACTCTTGCTAGGAATACTCACTGGTCACAAGTCTTCCCATGTTCAACCATTATTCCCAAAGTGTCTTGCTTTTTTTATTTTTTATTTTTTTATTTTTTTTCTCTTGAAAAAATCGAAAGGCGTTGGAAAAGTCTTAATGAAAGAGCCCGAAGAATCGGAGCAAGGACGTTTTATCGGTCCAATCAACGTCCAAAGTCCATGGAAAATAATTTCTTCCTTTCCGTACAACTCTGCTGCCCTCTCTCTCTCTCTGTGTCGATTCCCTTCCTTCGTCGAGAAGGGGTTCGCTTTTGGATTTCATTTTACTACGCCAAAACCAACCAAAAAAAAAAAAATAAAAATGGACAATTACATGATATGATATGATAGGACAAGAAAGAAGAAAAATTATACTAAAAATAATTTTGACTCGTCTAATTTCAATTTTAAGTTGTTAAATTTACTGTATTTTTTAGGGCCAGAGCTCCATACAATTGAGTGCATGACCTTGTTTTATTATTATTTTTCTTCTAATTATGTAAAACTTGTGAAATCTGATTTGTAATTTGTCTTTATGAATTCTGAAGTTTTATGTTTATGTGACTTTAAAATGTCTCTCATAATTTATAAGTGAAATCTAATAACATTTTTAATATACTCTTCCACCTGCGCTTCACCTTACTTATTTCTTTTGGCTTCATCAATTAATCACATCAAACCATACCCCTTTAATAAATAAGATGGTTGGCAAAATCAATTATAACTAAAATTTTTAGTTTTTATCATGTAAATTTTTACATCTTATAATTTTTAGTTTAATAAAGTGTTTGAAATCTCTACCAAAAATTTACTTTATACTATAACAACAAAAGATTTTTGTTAAAATTAAAATTACCAAACATGCTTTTAATAAAATTTTCTCTTTTATATAAGATATGGTCATATATAATCCAAGCTCACTCCTACTCTACTTTGTGTTTATTATAGAATGTTTGAAAAAGTGATTGGAACCGTTGATTAGAACAACTTTTATTGTAGCATGTGAGAGCTTGACATTGTAACAATTTTATTTTTATTGTTATTGTAGCATGTAAAAGTTTTACACTATTTATAACTTAGTTTGTGATAAAAACTATAGTTTTCACTACTTAATCAAACAGCCTCTTAGATATGTAAATAGTACTATGTACTATAATTAATTTAACCTATAGTTCTATGAAAAAAGATAATTTTCGGCCAAAAAAAAGAAAAAAAGTAAAATCAAATATTTCGATAGTACATAGTCCAAGCTCACTCGTACTCTCATTACATGCTTTGCCTTTTCTTCTTCCATTTCATTTCGATTTCTCTGTCTCAAGCGAACTTGACTTTGTAAACTCGTCCGTACGGCAATGGCGACGCCTAAGGAGCACGTAGAAGAGATTCGGAGAACCAAATTCTCCATCGGCGGCGAACTCAATCCTCTCACCGAGGATCTCCACCAGGCCGTCAAAAACCTCTCCGCCGAACTTTACGCCAAAGATGTCCACTTTCTCATGGAACTCATCCAGGTAAAAAAAAAAAAAAACGTAAAAAAATTATCTGTTTTTGATTTTCGTTGCGATCAAATTTGGCGTTTTTGTTTGATTTTTCGCTTATCTTGTTTGGACTTTTATCGGTTGAAATGTGGATAAGAATCAAAACTTTATCGGGAAGAAGATAAAGTGAAAATCCCGTGATTTTGTTTTTCAATTGATCTTTCATGATCGTTTTTGATGTTTGAATGGCGATTTGAATTTTGCAGAATGCTGAAGACAATGAGTACTCGGAAGGAGTGGATCCGTCGTTGGAGTTCGTGATAACGTCGAAGGACATAACGGCGACCGGAGCTCCGGCGACGCTGCTGATATTTAACAACGAGAGAGGCTTTTCTCGGAGGAATATCGACTCCATTTGCAGTGTCGGAAGATCCACCAAGAAAGGCAACAGGAAACGCGGTTACATTGGCGAAAAAGGTTACTTCTCTTCTCTTCTCTTCTCTTCTCTCGTATTTTTCTTTCTTTTTCATGTCTCTTTCTAAAAGCTTCAATTCGATTGTTTGGGTTTTTTTTGTTTTTGTTTTTTGTTTTGTTTTTAGTTTTTATTTTGTTTTTGTGTGTGGAGTTGAATCGTCGTTTCTTTGTTATCATTTATGGATGAAACTCGTGTTTGCTTCTTTATATTTCCGTTTTGGAGATTGGCTTAATTTAGGCATGTAATTTTGAATGTTGAGGTAAAATGAAACTCTTAGTTGTTTGTTTGCAGTTGTTGAGGTAGATTGTCGTTTTTACGTTGTCATCGTTTGTTTCTTTAATCGTCGTTCTAACCGTTTCTTATTTGCTGTCGTTTATTTGGTTAGTTGTCGTTTTCATGGTGATTGTTGTTTTCGCTTTCTGTTGTCTTGCTTGCTCTTTGTTGTCTTGGCTTATTTTATGATAATTGTCGTTTTCACTTTGTCGTTTTTCTTCAATGTCGCTTTAATTGTTCCTTGTTTTCTCATGTTCTTGTCGTATATTTCGTCATTGTCGTGTCTGAAAATCTAGCTGTTTTATTATTTATTTATTTATTTTAGACACAGATCCTGATACTGCATCTATAATATATGATATGTATATGTACTCTTTGCATGTAAAGCAGTGGTTTGTTTTTGATACATATACACACACACAGACATATATATTTTGTTTGAGAATGTTTTTTTATACTTATTGTGACTTCTCTTCGTGTCCATACAAGTAAAGTAGAAAAAGTTGTCTTGACTTGCTTTATATACTTAATATGCATCTCCTTTTGGTTAAAAAATTTACGGACAAGTAAAAGAGTTGGCATCATTTTTCTTAAGAATGAATTTATGTTAATTTCTCAGCACAAATGGCTGATAGATCCGTAAAGAGTTAGATCAGGCCTAAAAAGTTCATGCGCTTAGTTGTAGTTTAGAAAGTTGAATCTGTTTCATCTAGGATAACAAACTAATACATAACAATAAAACGTTGCCTGTAAGTTTCTACTGTAATGTATTTATGTTAACTTCTTATCATAAGCCTTTTTTTTTTTTTTTTTTTTATAACATGCTTTAAGAAAAAAAGAAGTGTGACCTCCAAGATATTATACTTGATCCGTGCTTATAAAATTGAAGAGTGAAAAAAACAGCATTTTTTACGTTTTCCTATGTGTTCCGGAATGGTGTATGTTGGTGAATAGGTTCTCTACGTATGTCATATTTCTTACTAAATTAAGTCTGGCCCATCTGCAGGTATCGGATTCAAGAGTGTATTTTTGATCACTGCCAGGCCGTACATATTCAGCAATGGATACCAGATCAGGTTCAATGAAGAGCCTTGTGAGCACTGCAATGTTGGCTACATTGTTCCTGAATGGGTTGATGCGAACCCGACTCCTTCTGAAATAAACCAGATTTATGGTTCTGGTGCTGCCCTTCCAACAACTGTACTGATCCTGCCTCTGAAGCCTGACAAGGTCAAGCCAGTGAAGCAGCAACTCTCAAGCATCCACCCACAAGTTCTCTTGTTTCTGTCCAAGATCAAACGGCTTTCGGTCAGGGAGGATAATGAGGATCCAAGGCTCAATACTGTTAATGCAATAGCAATAACAAAAGAGACTGATTTGGTCCAGAGGAAAAATATCGATGCTGAATCGTTTACTCTGCATCTGTCCGCGGAAGAAAATGGATCTGGCGAAGAGTGCTGCTATTACATGTGGAAACAGAAGTTTCCTGTTCGGAATGAGTACAGAGTGGAGAGGAGAATGGATGTTGAGGAATGGGCTATCACACTTGCGTTTCCAAATGGAGAGTTGCTTCAACGAGGAACAAGCTCACCTGGGGTTTATGCATTTCTTCCTACAGAGATGGTTACAAACTTCCCTTTCATAATCCAGGCAGATTTTCTGCTAGCATCGTCAAGAGAGACTGTTCTCTTGGACAACAAGTGGAACCAGGGAATCCTTAATTGTGTGCCTTTTGCCTTTATAAATGCGTTTAAGTCAATAGTGAAAGACGCACCAGCATGGAACTTGCCGGATATGTTCAGGTTCTTACCTGTCAATCCCTCTAACTATAAAGAGCTGAATGTTGTGAGGCAGTCCATTAAAGAAAAACTGCTTGAAGAAGAAATTGTTCCTAGTGAGAAGCTGGTGGAGCAGAAGTTCTTCCACAAACCCCGCGAGGTGGGCAGGCTAATGCCTGCTTTCTGGAGTATTTTAGACAAGGCGCGGAAAGAAGGGGTGAGCTTGCTTAGTCTCTCCAACCATGGAACATATATATTGAGTTCGGCTTTTGACAGGGAAATGTACGATCACATACTCAATTTCCTGGAAGTCCAGCCTGTGGATGATGAATGGTATGCCAAGTGTATCCAGGGTTCTATGCTTGTGGAGGGTGTCTCTGAAGAAGTTTATTTGGAACTTCTCTTGTTTGTTGCTGAGAATTGGAGCGCCAAATTTCACTGCACCAGAATAAACGACATTCCACTTATCAAATGTGAGGATCATAACGGCAATCTCTCTTTGTTCAGCATAAGTTCTGCTCAGAGTCGGGTTTACATATCTCGCAACCCTCATCGAATCTCGTGGCTGATTGTGTGGAACAAGGAATTCGGGCCCATGACCTCCCGCTTTTTTGTGCCGAAAATCACACAGGAAGCCATACAGTCGTGTCCTAAAGAGGGGACATTGTTGAAATGGCTTCAAGAGCAAGTAAAGGTTGGTGTGGTTGATGTATATGATTTTGCAGTTCACGTTTGCAACTCTCTCAAGAAGCTGCGGAAGCTCGTCGTTTCCTACGTCCACTTTTTATATCTCTCGCTTTCGAAAAAGAAATTTCTCTCGGAGGGGCAGGTGGATTATTTGTGTAGCGTTATGCCACTGGTGGACGGTTATGGAAACATCATCACTCACAGACAAGGGGTTCTTGTCCCTGCCAAAGGAAGCAAATGGGCAGGATTGGTTGTTTCTAATTTATGGAGAGAAGAAAGCTATGTTGAGTTAGGTTAAGACTACACGACTCCATTCCGAGTTGCTGGTAAATTGGTTACACCAGAAAGGGAGCTCATAAGTTTCCTTGTAAGTCATGCTAAAGCTCTCGATGTTCCTTATATAAATCCTCCCAATTCTAGGATCCGGGCTGTGTCCTCCTTACTTACCAAGCACAATGCAATCTTGCTTTTGGAATGGATTCGATACATTCGATCAAATAGCATCCGGATCCCAAACAAATTTATAAATAGCATTAAGGAAGGAAGCTGGTTGAAGGTGACCCTGAATGGCTCTCCTGTTTCTAGACCTCCTGCTCAATCATTCCTGCTCAGCTCGTCCCACTCCTGGGGAAACCTTCTCCAGAGTGGGTCAGTGCTCGTTGATATCCCATTGATTGATGAGAGCTATTATGGGAATGAAATAAGGAAGTACATGGAGGAGCTAAAGTGTATTGGAGTCATGTCTGAATACGCGGAAGCTTGCAAATTCATCGGCGACCATCTCATGTCTCTTGCGGCTTTTGGCTCATTAAACAGAGACAATGTGCTTTCCATATTGAAATTCATCAGATTTTTGAGGACCAACAGTCTTCCGCCGATGGAATTTATCAGAAGTATCAAGCAAGGGAAATGGTTAAGGACATCATGCGGGGATAGGTCTCCAGCTGAATCAGTCTTGTTCGATCAGAAATGGAGAACTGCATCAAAAATTAGTAACATTCCTTTCATTGATGAAGGTTACTATGGCGAAGAAATTCGTGATTTCAGTGCAGAACTCGAGTTGCTCGGCGTGGTAGTTTGTTTCAGTCATATTACTGGAAGTCACGAGCTTGTTGTTTCCTACCTAAAGCCATCTTCAGAATTGTCATCTCTTTCGGCTGACGCTCTTGTTTTGATACTGCAATGCTTTCGTCGAGACTTGTCTCCAAAAATTGTTACAGCGCTAAAGGGTACAAAATGTTTGAAGACAAATAATGGTTTCAAGTCACCCTCTGAATGTGTCTTGTGTAACCCTGAATGGGTTTGCCTTCTTCAGGTTTTCAATGGGGTCCCGTTTGTTGATATCGAATTCTATGATACCGGCATCCTCACTTACAAAAACGAGTTGCAACAGTTGGGAGTAATGGTGGATTTTGAGGAAGCAGCTAAAGAATTTGCTCGTTGTTTTAGGCAGCGTGCATCAAACAATTCCATTTCCAAGGAGAATGTCATATCTTTTCTATTGGCGTACCGAGCGCTGAGGAAAACTTCTCATAAATTCCCTGCAGATCTAAAAAGCTGCATCCGTGATGTAAAGTGGCTGCGAACAAGACATTGCGATTACTAAAGATCGCCAAAGGATTGCATTCTCTATGGTTCTGATTGGGAATCCATATTTCCAATTGCTCGCCTCCCTTTCATCGATGATAGGGACAACTACTATGGCAAGGACATCTATGAGTACAAGAAAGAGCTGAAGAGTATGGGAGTTGTTGTCGATTTCAAGGACGGTGTCAAGTTTGCAGCTAGTGGCCTTTATTTTCACGATGTTAGCTGCATAACTCGTGAAAATGCACTTTCTTTGTTGGAATGCATCCGGATTTTATTGCAAGAGAAAAGTTACACCTTTCCCGAGGATTTCACCAACAAGCTTTCTCAAGCTTGGCTGAAGACATATTCTGGATACAGGTCTTCTAAAGAGTGCTTGTTGTTCGATGCAAAATGGGGTTTATATTTAAAGAAGACTGATGGACCTTTCATTGATGAAGAGTTTTATGGCTCTAAACTTTCATCTTACAGAGAAGTGCTCAAGAAAATTGGGGTGATTGTTGATGTGGATAAAGGGTGTCCATTAATTGCTAGCCAACTCGACTTCCACACCGAGTTTTCAGCTATAGAAAAGATATATAATTACTTGAGTGTGTTCAATTGGGAGCCTAAAACTGAAGCAGAGCGAAGGATCTGGATCCCGAATGGAGATCATAAAGGAGAATGGGTCAGTCCAGAACATTGTGTTGTATCTGATAAAAGCGGACTATTCAGTTTGCAGCTGACTATTCTGGACAAACACTACAAGGAAAATCTTTGCTTCTTCTTCTCTGGTGCTTTCCAAGTCAAACAGAGTCCTTCCACTGAAGATTATTGTAAACTTTGGAAATCCTGGGAGAGTGCAGGGCGCTTACTGTCACATGATGAGTGCTGCAAGTTCTGGGAATACATTACCAAACACTTCACCTCAAAAACTGAAAAAACTCTCCTGGATGAGCTGGTGAAAGTGCCCGTAAATTCGGGCTCTGATGGAGTTGTATTGTTGAACAAGCGAGATGTTTTCATTGCTGACGACCTTCAACTGAAGGAACTCTTTGAACAGTCATCTTCTCGGCCCATTTTTGTCTGGTATCCTCAGCCAAGCTTGCCTAATCTATCCCGGACTAAGGTGCTCGAGGTTTTTCAAAAAATAGGCGTTCGTCCCATCTCAGAATCGGTGGAAAAGAAAAAAATGTCTATCTCAAATTGTGTAGGCCAGCAGGTGAATCCAAGGGATGTCTTGATCGGGAAAGGTTTGGTCAAGCTTATTCTCGGTTTTCTAGCTGATCCCGCGATCAAAATGGATTCCGAAGCAAGGCACAAAGCAGTTGAAGCTCTTTGCAAACTAACTGTTGTTGAGATGGCTGAACCAATTAATGTGAGCTATAATCTGGCATTGTCTTCCGGGGAAGCTTTGAATGTGAGAGCAAGTCGAATAATGCGTTGGGAAAGAGAGAGTTCGAAACTCTTCACACAAAAAATGGACAAGTCTAAAGGACCCGGAAGTCTCATTGAGCGAGCTACATATTTCTCCGAAGTGATTGCGGAGGGTGTGTTCTGGGAGAATGGCGACTATATACATGAACTCTCTGAGCTGATCAAGTTGGCCTTTCTGCTGGAGTTCAACGAGGAAGCGGTTTCCTTCTTAATGAAGTCCAAGAATTTGCAGATTTTCATGGAAGACGAGGACTTCCTTTCTTCTGCTTTCCCGTCTTACTAGGTATGCTTGATAACTGTTTGCACTGATGCTTATATATATTTTAGTCTCTTATCTTTGCTTTTCTTTAAAAATTTAGTCATGTGTTGAACTTAACTAAGCTTGAACTTTGAAGAATGTTAATTGCTATGCAAGTGTAGTGTGTTTTTCATTTTATGTGTTCTGAAATTATGTGATGACTTCCCTGTACTTCTGGTGTGTAACGATATCTGGAATTTGCACCTGTATAATGTTTGTTGCACCCATGTTTTCCAATTTTTATAATTATTCGTACAGCTGAAAATCCAACTGGGGCAAGTTTAGGCTAGTTTCTTCATTTTGTAGATTGAAAAAAATTTTTAAAAAAATTGTTTGAAGGGTTAAATTTTGATCATTTGTGGGAAAACTAGAAGCATGTGGAGAGGATCCATAACTTTGACTGGGACGTTATTTGAGTGATTTTTTTTTCGTCTTTTATGTAATGCAATAATTGATTTGTGGATGGTTGGAGCCAATCAATTTATTTAGTTACATCTGAATCATAAAAACAAGTAAATTATCCAACATGATTCAGTATCACACTTGATTTCTCATTTGTTTTGCGCTAATGAGGACCAAATATTTACATTATATTGGGCTTGAGGTATTAGATATTGCTATTCGTGAGTTTTCAAGCATGATTGTATTTATGATTGTATTTTGTTTCTGTTTTCCACTAAAACAAAAGAGAGAAGAAACAAACCTTGTATAGTTTTCATATGTGAAAGAAAACAACAGCTTTTCTGTATCCTCGTATTAAATTGAACGCTTAAGAATTTATAATAGCACTCTTAATACTCGAATGATCCTCATCATCTCCATAAATTAACAGTTGTTCAATGGTTTATCCACCTAGATTAAAGCGAAGCGATTCCTTCTTAATGAAGCCGAAGAATTTGCAGATTTTCGAAGAAGACGGGAACTCCCTTTGTTCTGCTTTCCCTCCTGACTAGGTGTGCTTGGTAAATTGTTTGTACTGGTTCTAGTATGTGTGTTAATCTCTCATTTTCTTTGCCTTTCTCTAAGAATGTGATTATGTGGAACTAAGCCATGTTTGAGACTTGATATGGCTTCTGTATTTAGTAAGTAATGATATCTGAAATTGGTTCCGACATATTTATTGTTTCAAAGTCCAAAAAATAAATTCTGAAGTGGAATAAGGTTGATTTTAAAGACGGGAAAAATGAATAATTACTACAAATCTAGGGGAGCATATGAAATGGACCAAATGATCTTGATTAGAGTATTACTTGAGAGACGCTTCTTAATGGGATAATATATCAAAATTATTCCCTTTTCCTGCTGTTATTTTAACATTTTGTTATTGCAGCAGTGATGTGTCATTTAAAATAAACTGATAGTCTGTTTGGTTTTGGTTTAAATTTTGTGAGAGAAAATATTGTAGTAAAAATAGTTGGAGCCGTGATTGTGGGTAAAAAAACGGCAAAAAAAAAAAAAAAAACCACAACAAAATGCGGGAACGAAAATTACCTTGAGGCCGGTGACAGAACTAGAAACGCCAATTGACGGAGTAAACTACAGCAAGTAAGAAACAAGAAAAACGGCTATCAAAGAAACAAACGACGACAAACATTTACCGAGTAAACGGCTGATTACAACGTGAAAACGACAAGATATCTCGAAAATACGGCAATCAAAGAAACAAATGATTACAACGTGAACACGACAATCTATCTCGAAACACCAACTAACAAAGAAACGACAACATGCTCAATAAATTCGTGAAAATGAAAAATGACAAATTGAAAGGCAAATTAATGATATACGACAGCTATAATTGAGGTAATTAAGAAATAAACAGGATAAAAAGGGCAATATCCTTAGTAAACGACCAAAAAATAAAGAGGAAATTGAGAAAACATAACGATATAAAAGAAAAAAAGCACGGAGGAGAAACGATAACAACGGTGTTTCGAAAGACAATTGATGAAATAAAAGACAATAACGTGAAAAAAACAGATTTCTATTTCTAAAAGAACTGCCTTTATTGAACATAAAAAACGACAATGAAAAATAAAATGTAAAAACCATAAACGACAATTCAATAAATGAGCTTGCCTCATATTAACAAATGATGATAAGAATTAAAGCAAAAAAGGAAAAAGAAATGAGAAGAAATAATAGAACAAATAAACAACAAGAAAGTGAGAAAGGAGCCCAATTATCCCAACGTGAAAGCGAGAACAACGACAAAGAAGGGCCTCACAGTGTAAAAGACAAAAAAAGTAGAAACGACAGTTATCTCAGTAAACGTCAACTAGTAAGAAACGACATCAACGACAAGAAGAGAAACAAGAACAACGAGCAAACGACAATCAGCTGAAAGCGCGCGCGAACAAAGACACGACAATAAATTCAATATGCGACAGAAAAATGAGAAACTCAACGTGAAAATAAAAGTGAAGTATGACGATTAAGAAAATAACATTATAAAAAACGACAATCACCTCAGTAAACGACCAAAAATTTGACCGGCCGCTAACACGATTGGGGGAAAAAGTGACACGGCATCGAATCGACAACTAGAAAAATAAACGACGGTAACGTGAAAACAACAAATAAAGAAACTATAAACAATGCCTTATCAAACGACATCAAATAGAAACGACAATGAAAGACAAAACAACAAGGCAATGAACGAAACGCATTAAATTATCTACGACATGCAAGAAAGACAGCAAAAATTCCAAATAAAAAACAAAAGATTTCTGCTTTGGTGAGCAGCAAAATAATTGATCTTTTTTCTTTCCTCTCTCCGGCTTGTTTAATATCGTTAGATGTCCTAATTATACCACATTACTGTAATTTGCTGGGGATAAACTGAATTCTACACTGTTTAATAATTCAACTTAAGTCTGAAATCTGAACAACACGTAAATGGTAATTAAGTTATGCATATCTTTTTTAACCAATTGTATATTCATGACTAGTGTTTGTTGTTATTTGCTATCTAAATTTAGTAAACAATTTAGAGGGCATTCGATTGCCGGTGTAAGAGAAAATGCTCTAACAAATTTGATTCGAACTAAAATTTTTCCGGTTGGAACCAAGTTGTTAAACAAACAAACTATGACGCATATACCAATTAGATATCTCAACAATAGTTCCTTTTTTTTTTTT
>CAMOHE010054691.1:634-25274 GCA_946598075.1 Artocarpus hirsutus | reverse complement strand
AACAAATAAAGAAACTATAAACAATGCCTTATCAAACGACATCAAATAGAAACGACAATGAAAGACAAAACAACAAGGCAATGAACGAAACGCATTAAATTATCTACGACATGCAAGAAAGACAGCAAAAATTCCAAATAAAAAACAAAAGATTTCTGCTTTGGTGAGCAGCAAAATAATTGATCTTTTTTCTTTCCTCTCTCCGGCTTGTTTAATATCGTTAGATGTCCTAATTATACCACATTACTGTAATTTGCTGGGGATAAACTGAATTCTACACTGTTTAATAATTCAACTTAAGTCTGAAATCTGAACAACACGTAAATGGTAATTAAGTTATGCATATCTTTTTTAACCAATTGTATATTCATGACTAGTGTTTGTTGTTATTTGCTATCTAAATTTAGTAAACAATTTAGAGGGCATTCGATTGCCGGTGTAAGAGAAAATGCTCTAACAAATTTGATTCGAACTAAAATTTTTCCGGTTGGAACCAAGTTGTTAAACAAACAAACTATGACGCATATACCAATTAGATATCTCAACAATAGTTCCTTTTTTTTTTTTCCTTTTGTAGGAAATGTCAAATGTACTATAAACTAATCAGGTCATGAAACATAAAATACAATCCCAGTTATTGCCCTGAGTATTCCTGGCCAAGAATTAAAGGATAATTAGGAAGAAGATGACCAAAACCAAAAAAACAAATTCCTTGGTATCAGTATACATATAGATATGGATTAATTTGGAGTCTCCTAGGATAAATTTAATCAATCAAGAGGTTGATTTTCTGGCAAGAAGAGAGGCTCTGACGTCCCTATTAGGATGATAACATGATTTAACGTTGAGTAGATGCTTTACAGCAACTGGTCCTCCTCTGCACAATGCCCTCCTGAATCTCATTCGGCTTTTTCCTGATCTCTTCTTTATTATCTTGGTCTTCGGTTCCTGAAATTAATTTTTGATTATGTTAATTTCAAAACAAATCATCTCATTTGGGAAAAATTAAACAAAATCAAATTATTACGTCATATCCTAAACCAAAGACAAAATTATAACAAGCACTTTATGTTTGAAAAATATAAGTCTAGGGGCGGAGTCGTATGTTATAATTATATGTAAATGAGGTAAGAGATTTCACATATTATGAAGTGAAGCAAATATAATATTTCAAAATTTCACAAGAATAACTACAAATTTGATTAGATTCACATATAAAATAATAATAAAAAGGTAAGATGGTCTGCCTACCCATAGTCATACGTGGCTCCACTCAAACTACTAATTTGCTCACACTTTCAATATCCAAGTTATAAGGTTATTTTTCAGGGATTTAACTTATATGGCCCTTTTTCTATCCTTTTTTGTGTTTTTCATATAATATCATGTCATCGTCAATTAAAATATTTTAACTAATATGATTCGTAACATAATATTTTAATTAATATGGTATTTTATTGACGTGACATGATATTATTAGAGGGACATGAATAAGGAGATATAAGAGTCGAATCTATTTTTCACACATCGACGCACACGTCTGTATGTATGTATGTGTGTATGTATATATGTGTATGTACGCATTCGTTATATATATGGATTATCTAAAACAATATATTTACCTCTTTAGAATTTATCAATACAACGTTCTCAGAGTTGATTTCTCCACTCCATTCATTTTGAGCGTCATTCTCGTCCTCCTTACTGTCGTCCTTACCTGCATGCAAAATGAAAGTTACCTTCTAAAAAAACATAATAAAATCAACTTAAAAGGCTATAAGCCAGCATATCACATTTTGTTTTTGTAAATATAAATAAAACCTAGGTTGTCTTTTTATTTTTAATAAATTAGATTCATGAGTATCGCTAACTTAACTATAATTCTTCACTCTCAAATCTATTTGGTAATTTGATTCAGTACCATTATGCATTAGACCCTCTCGTAAAAAGCTCATGAATCATGCTTGCCTTGTTTAATGAAATTCGATTTTGCTTATCAAATTATTGGTTTAACTTTCATTTTTTTAAAAAAAAATTATGGTTTTTTGTTCTGAAATTATAAAATATCCAAAACAAACATTCATCAATTTCCAACTATATTATTTACCCTCATCTAATTTCTCCTCCTCCTCCTCTTTCTTCTCGTCTTCATCCTCGTCGTCGTCCTCGTCCTCGTCCTTATCCTGCAAGGACTCAATGAAATATACTCTAAAACTTGGTGAGCTAGGACCTATATATTCTCTCTCATCTTCTTCATCGTCCTTTTGATCTTCCTTTCGATCTTCCTCTTTCACCTCTCTCTCTCTTTCCTTTTCTTTTTCTTTTTCTTTTCCTTCTTCTTCCTCTTTTTCTTTTTCTTCTTCTTCTTTTCCTTTTTCTTCCTTATCATATATTATTACACTTCTCTCTTGATTTTCAATCTCCTTATTGATCTCTATTTTCTTCTCCGGTTCCATGATGATAATCTCCTCCTTGTACACGATCTTCTTCTCTTCCACAATTATTGTTGCTTTTGGTTGTGTCACGGAAGAAGAAACGCTATCATGATCCTGCGAAGACGTCTTGTCACTTATTAATCCTTCATTTTCATGCAGAGAGTCATGATCACGTGAAAAGCCGTCGCTTTCTTCGCGGCCGCCTTCAGTCAATAGCTCTTTTTTCGAGAGGGTGCCGCTGTTGTTTTCCCCGCTGCCCTTTCTCTTCCGTCGGAGCTCCTCAATTTTGCGCCACAGGAGGGGACGAAGCTTTGGTGGGATGGCCAATATATCCCCATTGAGCTTTGAATTTTGGCATCCCATTGGAGAGAATTTATAGTAATTAATTAAGGAATATATGATCAGAATAAATCGAGTTTTTGGATAAAAAAATGGTAAAGAGCTTGCTCAATGAAGATTGAGAGGGTCAAGAAATTTAGTTTTAATTAGTGGAAGGAGAATTGGGTTCAAAACGGCAGTTAGGAAAGGAAAAAGAAAAAAAAAAAAACCCTGATGGGATCTGGTCTTTTGGTTGTATAATTGGGATTTTTCTTTTTTTTTTCTTTGAACATTTGAAATTTCATGGGGTTGTTCTTGATCAAAACAGCTTTGAAAAAGAATCCCCCATGAAAGTTCAAATGTAACTGTTTGGTTTCTTTTTCTGAGCTTTTTTTTTGCAACCAATGCCACCTCAAGGGTAAGGCCATTAAGGCAATTGTCTAATTAAGGACCCCTTAAGTCAAGGTTCCTTGTTATTAGGATCATTAATTAATTATCTTTACACCTTAAAATTGATCTTTTCGTTAGAAACTCTAAACTAATTAACCTTACACCTCAAAATATATATTAAGCATATTAATTAGTTTTTGTTTCTAGAAAAATAAACAAATCCTATTTTTTAATTAGGCCTTAATTTAATTTCGTAAAACTCATATAAGAACTAGTATATTAAAAGATGTTTGCTTGTATGTTTTTTAAAAAAGATGTTTGTTTGTCAATATTATTTTTTTCCCCTGAAAATGGATTATTTTATTTTATTTTTCAAACTTCTTTTTGGCATATTTGATATTTCAGTTCAAAATAGTTCCAATATTGACGGCCACGGAAGTTGAGAAATGGAAGATATAGTATATATGAGTCTTCTATATTTATAGTTTCTGAAGAATACGCCAGCTCTGGCAATGGTCAGAGCCATAAATCATGCCCTTTTTGGGACTAAACAGATTGGATATTCCTCAAATGGTACACAGGGAAAGAATCAAAAAGACTCAAAAAAGGGAAATGAAAGAAATAAAAAAATACAAATATTATTTTGGGTATCAAAACAAAATTTAATGATGTTGATGATGATGATAAGATTATTGTTGTTGTTGTTGTTGTATCCAAGGAACTGATTATGATATTCCTGTTCATGTATATTTTCTAAAGGAAGAATTGACTTTAAGAATTGATAATATTATTTTTCAATCTCTCTCTCTCTCTCTCTCATTATAAATTTATCTTTTGGTGTTTACCTTAAAAAACAGGAAAGGAGTATGAAGTGAACCCCACATGGCCACATAATGTACTTTTGATCAATACTTTGGACCTGATGCTCTCAATTATAAAGGAAATTCTTGATACTATGTGTCTGTGAAAATGCCATACCCCGCTCTTTTTCCACGCCATTATTATCTTCTTTGAGAAAAAAAATCATTTGCCTTTTCTTTTTTCCAAAAGCTAAAGATTCCTGTATAGGGATCATGATGTGCTAGCTAGCTCTCATATATATTACATATTTTTGCCATAACAATGTCAAAGATCGATATTTACGATACATTGACACTGTGTTCAGTACTTGAAATTTATATTTTTTCATGTGATTATCCCATATTATAACAAATAAATATACATTGAGATAGTGATCTCTATAACAGCCGTTGGTCTTACATTAGCGGATAATGCAGTTAATTGCTTAAAATAGTTTAGCATTTAGGTATGTGGAAATGGAATATATATTTTCCATTTTGAAGTACATTTTTGGCCCCCCATTTTCACAAATATCTCTGAATTAGAAGATGAAAGGTTGCAATTTCCGGCTATATATAATATTGATATACATATTTATCTCAAAAAAATTCGCGCAGCCACTGCTTCTTTTTCATGGCATGCCTTCACTTGAAGACATCTCATGATCATGATCAGTGACATAACAAGAACTCGAGGAAGACGACGACGACGGCGATATGGGACCCACATTGATCTCGCATCCCATGACAAGATCAAACAATTTATAAGGCTGATAATTATTAATATTCCCAACTCTTCTCACTTTGTTTTCCTTCCAATTCTGCTGATCAATCTCATCAATATTATTGATGTTGTTACTATTGTTTGTACTACTAATACTTGATCTTTCCTTCAAAAATATGCGGCAGAGAACCCAATTATTTTCTGTTTGGCTTTGTTAAATCTGCAAAAAAAAAAAAAAAAAAAAACAAATAGATAAATTAAACATATGTAATAATATATCAATCATATTGTTACAAGATACAGAAATTAACTTTTTATCCACAAATGGACTAATATAATTTGTTGTACCTGTGGGAAATTATTGCCAGTACTTTTAGTCTCTACCTGAACAAGACTATATTCATGCATGAACCAATCAGTTCTAGAGCCATGAGGAGGTTTTCCTCTATAGAAAACTAGGGTCTTTCTCATCCCTACAATATGCCTCATTGTTGAAGACACAATCTTTTTATCTGACCCAGTTGCCTTCCAATACCCTGAACTTGTCTTCCTGTTCGCTCTATTCGATCCGTTCCTATATTTCGCTTCCTTCTTGCTAAAAAAATACCTATCTTCTTCCACAATATCACCTAAAAAAACACAGAAAATAAGAATTAATAAATACAATATTATCCTAAATGGTTACTAAGTTTCTCTTGATACTACAAGTTGGTCTAGTTCATAGGTTTAAATAGAAAAATTGAACGGAATTTTAGTTTTTGTACAAAAGAGTTTAAACTGTGAGTCAAATTTGCGAGATATAAGTAATGAATTACCAGAACGAATGGAATTTTAGTTTTTGTATAAAAAAGTTTGAACTGTGATTCAAATCTTTGAGATATACGTGATGAATTACCGGAACTAGGCAGATCCCAAGGATCATACTTGCACACATTGATGTCGGGAATGATATGATCGGAAGAAGATGGCAAAGGGCATGAGAAGATTTTGTGCCGTAGATACTGAAAGACGAGCTCTTCATCCGTTGGCTCGAATCGGAAACCAGGTGGTAGTTTGATCACTCCATTGCTGTTCCTTGCAAAGTTGAAGTACTTGTCCATATTGATGATGATCAAAAGCTAGAAAAAATAAAAAAGAAAAAAACTTGGAAAACAAAATAAA
Organism: Artocarpus hirsutus; assembly: GCA_946598075.1. Taxonomy (NCBI): domain Eukaryota; kingdom Viridiplantae; phylum Streptophyta; class Magnoliopsida; order Rosales; family Moraceae; genus Artocarpus; species Artocarpus hirsutus. The sequence continues at coordinate 19,407 of CAMOHE010054691.1, read as the reverse complement.
AGAGACCCTTTTTGATATGATAATTTGAATATTATTCGATGAAGGTTAGTAACACTTGCTTGCTATATTTTTGTCAAACCCAAAAAGGAAAATTTCAAGCAATGGATGTTTAGTATTTATGGAGTTGTTCTATATATATAGGATGTGGCTTAGCCAAGTTCTGACTTGATAAGAGATTTTTGGCTTTAGTTTTAATTAAAAAAATATAATAATATTGATATGTGAAATAATCTTTTGTAATAAAGTTAATGATCAGGAGCGGGAAAAGATAGCGTATATATGCGACAAGACTTTTTACTATCTATTGATTGTTTACGTTTCATTCTTTAACGTACGTTAAAAACTGAAAGCTTAGTTAAAGACATCTATTATTGCTTCTTTTTATTTTTTTAAATAATTATTTTGTTTTCTTTTTTAATGTGTGTACTTCTTACCTCTGTAATAAAGATAGGTGATATAGTTTCGTAACTGGGTTGAATTATATATATATATTTTTTGTTCTTATTTAAGTGTCAGGTGAATGATAGGTGAACAAGCAAGTGATGATAACTGGCCAAAAAAAAAAAAAAAAATTACATAAGGGTGTGATATAGAGTGAGAATTATTGACGTTAATTTGATTTTTGTAGAACATCTCTACAATGTTAATAAATGTGTTTTAGTCCAATCTAAAATTCAATACGTAGGTCTAATATTAAATATATACATACATATACACACACGCTTATAGAAATATTACAACAAATAGCTAGCACAGTCTCAATTCATGTTAGCGCACTTTTAAAAATATTTAGGTATATAGCATTTCTACAATTACATGTTCTTTTTAAATACTTGAATTTTCAATTTTACATCATCTTTCTTTTTCATCCTTCTTTCTCTTTTTCTTTTTGTTTTTTGTTCTTTTTCTATTGCTTCATGTTTCTCTCTATATTATTTTATATAATTTTTTAAAATTAAATGGGCTATTTTGTAAATACTATCATGTTGGAGTCCATTTATTTTTATTTCCAATTAATAATAGCCTAATTTTCTCTGTCTCCCCTTATTATATAGAATCTTGGTATCTTATAATTTAGTGCTTCTTCATATTCGTGTTCAAAAAATCTCATTGTGGGATGCCCTGTTATTTAAGAAAGTGTCATCTCATAACCAAGCCCTTTTATTGAGACATGAAAATAGTTTATCCTTTTAGACTAAAAACGTTTTTAAAAGAAAATACATACAATTCAATTTTTTGGACATAACGAAGAACTTTTCTTGTTTTTTTTTTCAAAAAAATGTGTTTTTCCTTTTAATTTATTTCTACCAATATACAAGTGTTAAAATACAAGATATCATGTTGTAACTTTAGACAAAAAAAAAAAAAGAATTTTTTCCACCCTTGGCAATGGTAAAGAGAAGTCATAGGCACGTCATGCTTATGCAATTCTCCACAAGGGAGGGAAAAACATTAAAAAAACAATAATATTATCAAAAAAAAAAAAAAGATGATTAGGTTTTTGGGATAGTAAAGGGTGTCTCTAACATGCATGCTGTAAACAAGGCCTTCCATTCTATATAAACAGCTTCTAGTCATTACGTAATTAGGATTTTTGGCCTTTCAGCAAAATGAAAAAAGAAAGAAAGAAAGAAAGCAAAGCAAAGTCTTGGGATTATATATACTCATTTTTTTAAAAAAAAAGTAGTAAGATTTTTTTCCCTTGAAAAGAAGATAATATTGCCCCTATGATATTACCCTTTGTAAAAATTCCTTTCTACAAAGGAGGGGGCTATATATTGCTATTTTTTTCAGCAGATTCTAATGAAGAGGGAATTTTAATTTAAGGTTTTTTTTTTTGTTTTACTAGAACGTTGAGAAGAGACATTTATAAGCTCAAGTAGTAGTTAGTATTTTACAAAGTGTATACATATATATATATATACACACACATATGTTTAATGCATCTTCAAACAATTGCCACGAGACGTAAAGCTGTTGGGTTAAATCCTGCAGACTGTTAAAATCCATTGTTTAATATAATATTAAACTAAAACATGAAAAGAAAAGCGCTCTTTTCTTCTTACTTTTGACAACAAACGCTCATGCAAATGACTCAGCTAAGTTTCTTAAGAAACTTAAACGACGTATATAATAATATCCCCTAACCCTACACGTTAGTTTCCTTCGACAAAAAAAAAAAAAAAAAAAAAATTATGTTGAATAATTATTAACTAAAGCTAATAACCTGAATCTTTGATGTGCTTTTTTATACACACAATTTTATTTTTCTTTTCGTTTCTTTTCTAGGAAAATTTTCTGTTCAACTTTTTCTCAGTGGTTTTGCTAATTTAGTTTTAAATACAACTACTTTCTATGAATATTTATGGATAGATGACTCAGAAAGTTCCCTGGCACTTTGTACTCTTTTGTGGGGTATTGGTTTTGAATTTCATTACTATTACTCTTTCTTATGAGCCTCTCCTAATAACATTTGAATGAACATTCATAAAAATTCATTTTTTTTGAAAGTATAAAGGCTAAACCTTTACAAAGGTATAGTCAACTATCGGGTCGGTACTTTTCTTCATTGCTAAGATGTAGCCTTTTCTTCTTTTTTTTTTTTTTTTTTCATGCACTAATGTGGTCCAACAGATGCTTCCCACCCGTAGAAAGTAGCTCCCATTTTTGTCGTTGCAAATTGTAGGCCTTTTATTCAGAGTACAGTAACAAGGTTTTATATACATGTAGGCGGTTTGAAAAACCTATTCCGACCAATTAACAGAGTAAAACTCTAACATATTACAATAAATTGCTATAGTGTAAAGGTTTTATATGCTATAGTTTTTAAACTTAAAAGTTTAGCTCTAACTAAAGTTTCAAACGGCTTAATAGTTGTTATAGTCCATTGGATAGACGGTCCATATCCAAACGTAATATAGAAAAGAAAAGGATGTAACATAACAATAGTGATGTTTAGTCGTAACATAATAGTATTAAACGTGATATTGATTATGTTACACCTCTTCAACATCAGTGTTAAGTTCAACAACTGTCATTTTTTGTTTTTATATGTTATGTTAGATGGACCGTTCATTCGGACGGATAATAACAACTGTCATTTTTTGTTTTTATATGTTATGTTAGATGGACTGTTCATTCGGACGAATAATAGCAAAAGCCTATATATATATTTGTTATTTATTAGTAAATGTAGCCTTTCATTGTTGTATGGGGGTTTTTACACATGGGTATCTCATTTATACACCTCCTTTTTCTTTACAACCTTGAATCATAGAAGTCCGTTTCCTCTAGGTGAGGACAAATAAGGGTGGAAACATTTATATATGAATATATTATATATAAAGAATAAAATCTTTATCAAATTTAGAAGAACTTATTCGTTAGTGTTTAGAGATATAAAGCTTCTCTTGTTTGATTCTTTCTTTGTCTTGGAATGGACAGCCAATATTGGACCAAATAAAAATTAAGGTTGTGATAGGAGAAGCAATGCATATATACCAAATATTAATACCATTTTATAATGTGTGATTTTGGAATTTGGGTATCATGTGAGATAATATGAAAAAAGTTTGACATGACTAACATTTGCCTTTTAAAGCACCTTTTTTTCGTTCCTAAAGAAAAGTTGATATATGCTTAATGCGTAAGAAAGTTGGTCAACATTAAGGAGCTTCCCTTGTTTAAGATTTTTTGCTCCTAAGATTTTTCTTCCATGTAGCTTTCATGATCACAAATTATTATCTTCTTGTTATCCCAAAATCCATCCGTTAAGAACTTCACAATCAAATCTTGTATGGATAGAACTGAACTCCATATATACAATACCCAAACTCGCTTGTTCGACAGCTAAAACAAACATTTCTTAGCATCTCTAGTGCAATACTAAATTGATATATTAATACCAAATTTGGTATTTGATTGTAAAAATACTCTCTTATGCAGTGTCATTTTTAATACCAAATTTTCCTTAATTGATACAATAACTTTTTCTTTCAATCATTACAGCATTTTATCTTCAAATTATTTTAATATTAAAAGTTTACTTATACAAATTTCAAGATTAATAATTATAACAAAAAGTAAATATAGCATTTGAAATAATACATTCAAACATAAAACAAAATAGTAGATCAAATATGTTATTTTCATACCTTTTAAAGGCACATATAACTTAAATACTATTGGCATTTGCATTAAAAATGGTCCTATAAATTCTTTCTTTTTTATCATTCATGTCCCATTTAGTTTGTCTTAATCTGACCCTTAAAAAAAAGGAACAAAGACTGCAAGTTTTATTTCAGGATGAAAATCAGAGCAAAAAGATAAAAATTAAATGGGTGGTATCTCAAAAAGAAAATGATGATGATGATGATGGTATAAAGGTTATTACAGTCGGTGGTAGTCAATTTGAGAAATACCATTTATGTGGAATTGTTTTTCTATTTTACCACTTTTATGAGAAAGTTTGAAACATATCACTTTTAATAAATATAAAGATATTATTGTCCTAAGTATTTTAGGTTAGGTGTTAAGACAAATATATGTTATCTAAAGATATTATGGTCTTTTTAGTTAGGAAATAGTATGGATCAAAGAAAGGAGAAAAAAATGGAAGAACTCAATAGTAGTAGAAAAAAAATGGTATATTACCTAATTTTGGTTAGGAATTTCCTAGGGTCAATTTGAGAAATACCATTTCTGTGTGAATGCTTTCAACTTTCCACTTCCATGAGAAAGTTTGACACATACCATTTTTAAAGGAAAATTTTTTATAAATATCATCTTTGAAGATTTACTTTTTATAAATGTCAAATATGTTCATATGTAAAATAACTTAACATATAATATCAATGATAGGGTAACATATACCTTTTTAAATGTAGCATAAATAAACACAATTTTTAAAAATATAGCATAACATGTAATTTTCTCTTTTTAAAGAGTATAAAAATATAATTACTCATAGGTATTTTGGGTTAGGAAAGCAAAACAGGTCCCCATTTAGTGATGTTTTTATTTTGGTTTTTGTTTTTAGAAAAATTTAAAAATGAAAATGTTTTGAGAAATGTGCGAGGACTTTTTTTGAAATTGTATTTAGTTGTAAATGGTGGTATGTTTTTGAACACAAATATTTTTTAATAAAAAGTTATTAATATAAATAAAACCCAAAATTTAATTAAAAACTAATTATCAATATATTAATAAATTTTTATATCATTAAGAAAACAACGAGGAAGTCAACTTCCTCTTGTTTGCTCATGTGAGGCCAGAAACCAACGATGGTGAGAGCTACGATGACGGACTCGATCGACCCAGGCCCATAAAACCCAAAATTTAATTAAAAACTAATTATCAATATATTAATAATTTTTTATATCATTAAGAAAACAACGAGGAAGTCAACTTCCTCTTCTTTGCTCTTGTGAGGCTAGAAGCCGGCGATGGTGAGAGCTACGATGATGGACTCGATAGACCCAGACCCACCTTTCTATGGCCTTGTTGTAGATTGATGGCACTTTGGGACTACAGTTCAATCGCCGGAGATTCGGTGGGCTGGTGGCAATTGACGAAGATCATGCAGTAGGGTGCTACATGCGATGATTTGCAATGATGAGCTTCATTGGAGATGGGAGATGGGCTCAACAAGATCTTTTGGCGGGCATGTCTTGACGAGATCGTTGAAGATTCGTTGCTAGCCTTGGGCTATAGTTGGGCTTGGTGGGTTACGTGTGGGATTCACCAGAGATGGGTTCAATGAGTGGGGGAGTTGTAACAAGATTGCCAGAGATCCATCACTAGCGATGGGCTATGGTTGGGTTCGGCTGGTTGTGGGTGGGTTTCACCAGAGATAAGAGGGTGGGGAGAGAATGAGGGAGGGGGCTGTGGGTTGGTCGAAAAACAAAGAAAAGGAAAACAAAAAATGAAAACAACTTTTTTTTTTTTTTGTTTTTAAAAGTTAAGAAAATCTGGATTCTTTTGAAAACAATTTTCAAAATTTTTTTCACAAAATTTTAAGTAAACATTGTTTTAAAAACATTTTCATTTTTTGTGTTTTTAAAAATAGGAAAAAACATCCCAAAAATAAAATCAAACAGCTCCGTATTATTTAAGGGTATATTGATCTTTTCATATAGGAGAAATTAAATGAATTAAAGAAAGAAAAAAAAAATGATAGAAGACAACAGTGAAGGTGAAAAAGTGGGTACAGCCACCTGCTTCTTGATGAAATCAAATAAAAGAGAAGAGTCATTCCCGTGAGAACGTCTAGAAAGATTTACAACTGATGGATCTGGCCGGTCAGTGTCAGAGCAAAGAAGATCCATTTTATCTGCACCCCTTCACTTTGCAGCCATGGACTCAGCTCTTACAGAAGGAGTTGTGAAAGAAAAAGCGGCACATTCATTGCACTCTATGACAATTTCTCACAAGTGAAAGACTACAAATGGGCCTGGCCCATCTGAAAACGGAGCCATATTGATTTTAAACATTGGCCCAACCAACAGCCTCATATTTGATCTTCGTGTCGTTCATTGCTCTGAGGCGTTTGTTTTTCTTCTTAGGGTTTTAAGAGCGTCTCCGAAGCTTTAGGGTTTTACTGGGAATTAACCGCCATGGATCCTTCAGCTCTCAATAGCCCCGAATTGCTTCAGTTCATCAATGTAAGTTCTTGTCGTGTCCTTTAATCCTATCGCCATTTTCGATTCCTTCAAAACCTCAAGAAATATTATAAATTCAATTTTTTTTTTTTAGTCAAGAGATGGACAGATTGCGAATATTGTATTTTGTTTTTTGGGTTGCTAGTGTTTTGTATAATGTTAATTTAAGAAACTGGATTTAGTGATTTACTTTTTTTTTTCCTCTGTAACTGATTTACACAGATTGTCATTTCATGGTTTTTAATATTTCAGTTTTTTTTTTTTTTTTTTTAATTTTTGATTTCCAAAAAGTTCTATGTGTATATGGTAATAGGAATAAAGTTTCAAGAGTATGTATATACACATGAAAATTTATTTTTTGTTTTCACGAAAGATTCTTTGAATTGGATTCTGAATTCGCTCAAAACTTTTTTCTTTTTTTTTTGTTTTAATCAGCTTCATATTCATATTTATTTGTAAGTTTGCACAAGCCAAAAGGTGGCAACTTTCTTAGCATAAGACACAACAATGGAACTTAGGATTATATTGCTTTCTTAAAGATTCTGTCTTTAGGGCAAGTAAGTAAGTTTCAGATTTTCATAGAGAGCCATTGGGCTCTAAAGTTTGGCCATTTAGGGATTGGCTTCTCGAGGATTTTCTTTATGCTTTTGATGACGGAATTCGGTTTCCTTCTTCAGAATACTCCCAAGTGTAGAAGCCGGTCTATTTCATGGCAATAGCCAATAAGTACTTTTACAAGTTCTGTCCTTTGGCTTGGGAGTTGTCAGTTTAGGGTCCACCATCCTTTTGTGCAACGGTAAATGTCTATAATGGTTGAGCGAGATCCAAACGATATCTCTCCTTAGCCGCTTAGTGTTGATTCTTCAATAATGTTAAATGTTTTCGTTGACAAAGTGAGAGAAAGAACTTTGATCATTTGAGGTAGAACCTATATTGTAAAACTCTTTTCAATAATTGATTTTATTTGCGTTTGCTTTTAATGGTATTATTGAAATGAGTCCCTCCACACTTCAGAAAAACCAGTACACAAACTATAACACAAAAAACTTACTACCACTCTTTTACTTGCGCACATGCTTGTATGTGATGTAACCTTCCATCGTTTTCGCCTCATTCATGAATTCAAGTTTTTCTTGAAGTTTTGTGTTTCTCAGTTGAAATGCACAATTGGAGGTTTTTTTCTAAACGATTCTGCTTTTCATATCTAGTAAAGCTTGATGCTTAAACCCTTTTGATTTGATGTATAAAATACATGTTCTCTTATCTTAAGCTCTTTGTTTGACTTGGCTTTGCAAAATTCTTTTACCATGCAGCAAGAAAAGGAAAGAGCTATGATCAACGAGATGGTGGCAAAGCTCACAACTGTGTGCTGGGACAAGTGCATCACCGGTACTCCAGGGAGCAAATTCAGCTCAAGCGAACAATCCTGCCTATCAAACTGCGCTCGGCGCTATTTGGATATGAGCGCATTGATCATGAAACGTTTCCAGAACATGCAATGAAATTTTAGGAGGTTTTGATATGCCCAAATTTACATGGAAAGATTTGTTTCTTTTTTGGGGCCTCTGTGATGAGTCAAATCAAATATGTTTGACATATTTGTAATCTTGAATCTTATTATTTTCCCTGAAACCATTTGTATTGGGATGTCTTTTTTACGTTACCAGCACTGAATCTATGAAGTCCATAATTTTTCGTGTTCAAATTTGTGAGTGGTAGCTTCTTGTAATCGCCTGATAAGTCTCAACTTTCATTTGATTAATCATTGGGTAGTTCCCCAAAAATAAATGCAGTTTTGGTGCAATTAGTAATAGAAAATGTTTCTACCCGGCCTGTGCGTGTGTTGGAATCATGGTTTTTTTACCTGAAACCGGAATCATCATTCGAGTAAAATTGGGTTATATTTTTCCAATTTCGTTGGTGGTTCCCGGAACTTCGATGGATAATGGGGACGGATGGGGAGCGGGACGTTAATAGTGATCCCTTTTTAATTAGGAAAAAAAATTATACAAAAGATAACGATTTAACCAATAATGGCACACTATTACTTGCAAAAGAATCAACTGCCCAAGAGCATGTCTTAAAACAACAAAAAACCTCGTCCTTAAAACCCCAGTTTTCAAAAGCTTCTAATTGCTGAGCACTTCACTCAAAATCAACACCACCAACTTTAGATTTACATCATTTGCACTATAAATAGTTTCTCTCTCGTCCCTTACAATTCCTGCCGTCTTGCTGGTTTTCTGTACACATCTAAGAACTGGACTGAGATTGTTCGGTTTCTGTTTGGAAGTTTGCATTCCTTCCCTCGGTGACACGCCTCGAGTCTCCTACTCCGGAAGCCAAAGCAAGAATCTCAGGAGATATATTCAAGCTCCCACTTCTCCTTCCCCAACTAGAGCGCCTCGAATACAACACATCGCGTCTCTCCGCACTTTCTGTTGGAAGGTTTCTACTTAAATCTGGCGACACATCAGCATCGTTCGGTCCTTGATCCTTATCCTGACCATCATCGTTGCTGACTTGTTCCTCTTCATAGTCACCTTCCTGTCCTGTAGCCTCATCCCAAGCTGGCTTCCTTCCCAATTCTAGGTCACCAATGGCTTTGCTGATTAGGGGACTAACAAAACCTCCACCAACTGTGCGAGGTAGAATAGAAGGATCCTTGGGAACCTTTTTCCTGAAATCGTTCTTGGATTGAGGAATTCTGCTGCAGAACGTCTCGATAAAGTTTCTAAACACCCCTTTGTTAAACGGATTGACACGCTGTTCGTAACGATATCTGAAGTTCTCATAAGTTGACTACAAAACCACATCATTCAATTAAATCAGAACTCGATATGTTATGCTGAAGAAAACTTGACGTTAATCAACTAGAAAGAATTCCAAGAAGTAAGGTGCTCATTACCTGGTTTGTACTAATGAGATACAAATGGAAGAAACTAAGACCGCCCACAAACCAGAATGCGATGAAAGTGTAAGCTATTAGCGCAATCGAGGCAGGAGTCTTGATCATCGCTTTCCAGATCGTCGTGTCCTCACTATTCATGATCCTCTTGATGTAGACCCAGCAAAACCCGTGTACATATAAGCAGAGAAGAGTAGCACAGAAGATGAACATGAAGAAAAAACGGTAATTCCTCTGCACGGAGATCAAAAAGAAAATTTCTACTGAGACACATATCAGTAATGCATTGTCATGGAGATGGTAAAAGATCACCCATAAACTACCAATCTGCTTGCGACATGCAGTATGCACCATGTCCAATGGAAAGTAAGAACAATAAGGTTTCCACAAAACAATCTTCGGCAAAATGACCCTAATTTAGCTTTAGATATAGCATAAATACTATTTCAAGTTTGTGTAAATTACCAGTCCAATGCACTGACCAACCCAGGGGCAGTGATGGTCGAATTTTTCCACGCAGTTGTTGCATATCGAACAGTGAGAACTGCGGGGAGGCCTATAAAGCATGCAGGTGTCACAGTATTTGATCCTCACTGTCACACCATTGACATTTACATCCTTATGCCTTGGCAATCGCACCTGCGGAGTTTGATTAGCCCCTGTCTCTGTACTCCCTTCGTAGTCTTCTGGCTCCGGAGGGTGAGCGCTGCGAGGTATTATACCAGGATCTCGTCCTGAGGTTAATATAAGAAGAATCAAATCCTGTAAAACAAAACCTTATTCAGATACGAGAAAATGTCATCAATTTGTTTTGTAAGTTTGGAAAAAATAGTGAAGAATTCCAGGAGTTTTTAAGTGATTTTTCTCACACAATGCAAATACAATAACCAAAACAATTTTCCACACATCTTACTGGTAGGATGAAACTTAGAATCTAACAAGAAGAAAGAAAAAGAAACTTACAAATAATCCCAATGCAATAACAATGACCATTATGGATATTCCCCAGTCATTAGGAAAATCATCGATCAGTTTTCTGGCCACAAAGATGCAGAAAACTGTGACTGGGGCCACAATGAGAAGCACGGTTATCAAAATAGATCTTGCATCAGGTCCGAATATGAGCCTTCCACCACAAAGAAACACCTGAAAAATTAAACAGACAACGATGACTTAAAGCGAGCATCAGAAGATTGTAAACCGTAACTATGCATACTACTTCCAAAAAGATAAGGCTCTTAGTGGTAATCACCACTACTAATTCTCCAAACTGTTCATAATAGGAGGGAAAACTATTTCCATAGGTGAAAAAATATCAGCAAAAGTATTCGGCTTTATGGACCATAAAAGCCTGAAAAAAATAAACAGACAACGATGACTTAAAGAAACACCTGAAAAATTAAACAGACAACGATGACTTCAAGCAAGCATCAGAAGATTGTACACTGTAATTATACAGACTGCTTTTAAAAAGATAAGGCTCTTAGTGATGATCACAACTACTAATTCTTCAAACTGTTCATAATAGGAGGGAAAACCATTTCCAGAGGTATAAAAATATCGGCACAAGAATTCAGCTGTATGGACCATAAGAGAAAAAGGGCAAGTTTCTTTTCTACTCGAGTTAATTACAATAGTTCCAAAGTTCAGTGTCCAAACTTCTTGGTCAAACAAGAAGCTGCAAAAGCAAGCTGATTTTGCTTCAAAACTGAAACAACTACAAATGGTTCATCTTACGTGCAAAGAAAATGAAATTTTCCAGAAACAGAAAAGACTTCTTTCAAAATCTGTACACTTGAGAAGAAAACAGAGACAAAAGTTTGAGAGTTAATAAACAATAAAAGTAGTGTGGAAAATGCAGTAGACAAAATCGTTGATGGTAATATACACCAAGGATTTTGCTCAAGTGAAAAATTGAGCAAGAAAATGTTCAGGCAAGTTTTAAAACAATAATTCAAGCTAAATTCAGTCATAAAATGACCAAAAATAGTTGGAACCACAACCCTATTTGGCAAAATTAAACTGGTTACACCAAAGAATAGAAGCTGAATTACTCAACTGAAAAAGCAAAATCACTCGCATAAAAAAACAAAAAACAAAAAAACAAAAAACAAAATCACTAAATTTTTACACCCAAATACAGCTTATCAATTGAAACATCTACCACATAAGAAAAAGCTCCAATCTTTTCCATCTTGAACAGAAACAAAATTCCCAAAAGCGAAAAATCCAAAAAGACCCTTTTGAATTTCAAGCAAAAGCGCTATAAAAGATCCACATAATTCCACACAATCAACCAAAACCAAAGCATCAGATTTAGCAAACCCAGATGGAAAAAAGATCAAAATTCAAAATTCAAAACACAATCACAGACACACACAAAGAAAGTTAAATTTAGATACAAACCCAGAAAGATAAACCAAAAAGAAGAACAAAAAGAACAAGCTTTTGAATTAAAGAAAGAAAAAAAAAAGTTACATTGTTGCCTTTCCAAGCCTTGTAGGTTCTGAGCATCACAGTCCCCTCGGCGGCTCCGGCCGCCGCCTCCGCCGTAGCCGACTCGGAACCCCGAGGATGCTGGTGACGTGGCGCCGCATTCATCCTCCCTCTCCCTCTTCCTCTTTCTCTTTCCCTTTCTCTCTCTAAAAAAATGGAAAAAAAATGAAAAGTAAAAAAAAGTCAAAAGCGAGGGAGCTCTTATGAAAGAGAAAGAAAGAAGGAGAGAGAGAGAGATAGGGAATATAATGGGATTGTAGTTTGACCTTCTAAACTGCCAAATATTGAAATTCCCACCTAAAACATGTTGTCTGTTACCCTTATTATTCTTCATAATCCTGTTCTATTTAGTCCTAAGAATAAGGTAAGATTAGATTAGCTTGATTATTAATTCTTATTATTATTATAATTGAATTAATTATTCACGAGTATTTTGGCGTAGACTGGAACGTACTTCCTCACACGGTGTCAATTTCGGACAACTATGCATGACGTGGCAAGCGCTCACTGGTTGAGAAGTTGTCAACTGCCACCAGATGAACGTGCTTTATAATAAATTTTTTGGGTGACGTCCTATGTGACACTTCTTTTTTTTTTTTTTTTTTGGTTGAAAACCGTACTTTTTGTTATTACATCATGTGAAATGTGATGGTGAATTTATTTTGTTTAGACCCTTGGAAAAGAATGTTTGTACATAATTACATATTGAGAAATTTAGGGTAGGTTTAAAAAAAAAAGGAAATGCCTGTGGTGGCAATAGTGAATTTTGTTGTGAATTAAAGGCCTTAATTTTATCTAAAATAAAAAATTTGAGAATAAAAAATAAATAAGAATACATAAAATTTATAGTGATTTACTCATAATGTACGAGTTGCGTCTACTTTTAACCGTTGTAGAATAATTCATTATGATGATGAAAGAGTTACAATAGAAAAAATTGCACGCATTCTCTCTAGAATTTTTGTACCTTGTCTTTTCTCTAATTTTTGAGATACACCTTATAAAGAAAAAAACACAACTTATCTATATATAGGTTTCAACAAGAAAGAGGAATAAAGACAAAAAAAAAAAAGCATAACATGAACACCACGCCGATAGGCACAGCAGCACGCTTTGATTACTCTTGATATGCGAGTTATGTCTACTTTTTAGCCGTTGTAGAATAATTAATTATGATGATAAAAGAGTTACAATAGAAAAAATTGAACACATTCTCTCTAGAATTTTTCTGCACTTTGTCTTTCCTCTAATTTTTGAGATACACCTTATAAAGAAAAGAACACAACTTATTTATATATAGGTTTCAACAAGAAAGAGGAATAAAGACAAAAAAAAAAAAAACGCATAACGTGAACTCCACCACGTCAATAGGCACAGCTGTGCGCTTTGCTTGAGTGGCCGCATAAGATTTGCCTCGCGCTACGATTTTCGTAGTGCTCCGCGTGCCTTCCCTTTTGCAGGGGCGCGTTGCTTCTATCTTTCCTTGCAGCTGCATGAATTCTTCTTTTATAGGGGCGCGCACTTAGGGTAAAAAAAACCCTGTTTTTCTTATGTTTTTCTTCTCTTCTTGCACTTTTCTAGTCAAAATTTGGTCTAGGGGCTCCGATCCCCTTACCCCCAAGGAGGGGGCTACCCGCCCCCTTCTAACCCCCACGGCAACCTTGTTGAGAAAGTCGATCCCCCAAATCCTTTGCATAGAGTGACATTAGCATTGAATTTGGCTCTATATTTCTTAACAAATTTTACTATTGGTATATATTTCAATTTTTTAAGGAATTGAAAAGTGTTGGGGAGCCATAGTTCCAACCACAGTTTATGATTTTAATCAATTTTAAGACAATATTTTCTTTCACAAAATTTAAATTATTAGTATATTCAATTCAATCCATTGGTTTGAAATGTGTTTTAAAACACCCTATTCATTTTGAAACAGAGAATTACAAGCATTAATATTGATGCAAATATTCTCCAGGTATAAGAAAAAGAGACCCCAAACATAAATTAGGTGCAAAATAGTTTTGATCAAACATACAAACAGTTCTTTAAACAACATATCTGCATTTGATGGAAATTTCTAATCGATTGAGATCAAAAGATCTATAATACTAAGACCACCACGCTCTAAATTGCATGTAAACAGTATTAGTGGAACATTGCCTTTATGGAAACAAGATAAGGACTAAAATTAAAGACAATCCCGCATCACAGGAGATAAGCTTGATGCCCCAATTGGAGCATGAGCACCACTTAAACTAACATGACACCATGGGGACCAAAGCACTGATGTAACAAGTACCTTAGAGCCTGGACTAGTGGCAAAATTGCAACAACCCACTCCCATGAACAACGAAGCCCCATCCACCCACGAGCACATGCATTATTACCACCCTCAAAAAAACTCTCACGATCCAAAGAAAGGGAACAACACAAAAGAAGGAAGGGTACAAGAGGATTAAAAATGCCTAGGAGGGGACAACAAATTTTTTACGTATTTTTGCTTTAGTCATGTATTAATTTTTCAAATATTTGGTTTATGAATAAAAGCTATCATTTCTCGTGGGAAAAATACCCAAAACACCTTATATGTTTTGTTTGAATATCACTTTTGCCACTCTTATTATTAAAATGCCCAAAACACACATTGCGTTTTACCTAAATACCACTTTTGCTTCTTTAATTATTAAAATGCCCAAAACTCACCCTCTGTGTTTTCAAAATCAAACTCAAAATACCCCTTGAAGCAATTAATTTTTTAAAAACTCTAAGATTATCCTTCCCAATATTATTAAATGTTATTTTAAATATAACTTGACCTAAAACTAAAGAAAACGTAATTTCAAATGTTCAAATAAATATTTTCATTAGGCAAATCTTTCAATTATTTAGAGAGTCTAACTTTTTAAGATTGATTTTATTTAGTATTTTAATTAATAATTTTTTAAATTGTATTTAGTAAAAGTAGGGAAGGATAATTTTATTCTTTAAAAAGTTTAATAAAAAATGAAAAAACTTGTTTGAAACAAAAAACACTCGTTCACAAAATAGCCTTTTAATTTAATATATATTAACCCCCTGTTTGGTTAGGTGGTGAGAACCACGGTTCCCACCACAAACTCAGTTATGAACATGTAACGCTCTCACATGCTACAGTAACAATAAAAAAAATTACTACAGTGTAAAGCTTTCACATGCTATAGTAAAAGTGGTTCTAACCACTGGTTCCCACCACCCTTCCAAACGCCCCATAAGAAGGATAATTAGAGTTTTTTAAAAATTAATTTCTTCATAGGATATTTTAAGTATGATTTTTGAAAACATACATGGTATTTTAGGCATTTTAATAATAAAATAAACAAAAATGGTATTTAAGCAAAACACAAGATATTATGAGTACGATGTTGAAAACATAACAGATATTTTGGGTATTAGCAAAACACATGAATGTTTTGGATAATTTTTCTTTTTAGCGATTGTAAATTTTTGAGATGGAACCTATAAAGACTCATTTTTTTAACAGACATAGATATGATAAGTTACTTTCTTTTTCCATTTTTTATCCCCGTCGGACAAAGCAGTCAGGCATGTCTGATTCCCAAAACATGGGCTGAACCCTGCCATAAAGAATGTTTGCTAATGTGCCTACGTCTCACTGGACATATGTCTGCAAAGGAGAGAACTTTGGAATAGGGAAGTTCTATATAGCCCTGTCGGGCTATAACCCGGGCCCCTCATATGGGGTGGGCCCGGACCTTCAAGGGGGTTGATTCTTTTGAATATTCTCTTTTTGTTTCTGGGTTTGGTTATGCCGCCCATTGGGCTGTGACCTCAAGATTGGTTTCCCATGGAGGAAAAGAAAAGGGAAAGTCAGCTAAATCTACGATCAAGATGTAAGTTGTAAGGTAAATGTTATGGCGCCAAATTGCTTACCAATTATACTTTAACACAAACTCTAACGAGTCAATTTCCACTTTATTTGATATTGAAAATTAGACAAATAATTTGGTTATGCAGCATTATTCTAAGTCAAAAGTCTAATTATCATACATAAATTGAGTGGAATCATACCTTGTATCTATCCCCAATATATTTTATAGCTAGCCTCCGAATTCATATGGAACATTTTCTAGGTCAACCTTTTACTTTTCTTTGTTTGATTTGGTCTGTTTATAGGAAGAGGGAGGGGCATGCATGAAAAGACTCATAAAATATAGTAACATTAAAAAAAATGATATGCTGATTTACCCTAAGCACTTGTTTGGTAAAGGGAAACTAAAAAGAGAGAGGGGTGAGGATGAAACCAACTATTGTGTTCTCTTGTTTATGTCCTTTTCATGTACTCCATGTAATTCCATACTACGTCAATTAAAATGTCGTGTCAATTAAAATATTATGTCACTAATTATGTGAGTTAAATTATTTTAATCGACATGGTAATGATATTATTGGAGACGCCAAAGGGGACAAAAAAAGGATAGATATATGAGCTAAATCCAGAAAAGATTAGTGGAAGGATTTTGATATCCATGGTTGTGTGGTAGAAGAGAAAAAACAAAGAGTGGATTGGGTGAGGGATTTTCTTCACCTAATTTTAGGTTATACTTGGTAAGAGGGAAAGAAAGACATATAAGTTAGAAGAAGAATATAGATAGAAGTGAAATGACCTTTCTCTTAATGTGTTCAGTATAGATTTTCTTCTTTAATATCTACATATTTAAAAAGATTAAAATCGAAATCATGAGAACCAAAATCTTTCTATTAACCGCCTTACCCCTCTTTTTCCTTCCCTTTTTTTTTCTCTTACAGAACAACCTCTTAATCCCATTATGGAGAGATTAAAGGAAAAAAATATATGCTAAACACAATAAGAGAAAGATCATCTTTTTTTATTATTTTCTCTCTCCTTCCAAAGATAGCATAGTTTATGTAACGCCCGCCTAATTTGATGTAACGGATAATGTTATGTTAATGACGACGTTAATGTTATATTGATGATGATGTTAAGTGATATACTCATGATAAGTGCTATGATATATTATAAATGGTACTAACCATTTTTATTCTAAGTGTTATGACAGGTAACGCTCGCGTGGAATTGATGTGCTCAAATGTTCATGTCATTAATGTTATGTGTTTAATTATATTTTTATGGACAATTATATGTTATGAATGAATTTTGAGTGTTAAGGCAGTTCGGCAGGCCGGACTATTATGTTCGGCAGGCCGAAATGATGTTCTCTGAACGGCAAGCCGATGGTATATCATCGGTAGGCCGGACTTCTGGGATCGGCAAGCCGAACTTCTGAGATCGGCAGGCCGATGACAGCTGACAAGTAGTCAGCAGAAATTTTTACAAAATTGTGATAAGGTTGAATTTATTATGGACGTTTTATTCTGATTAAATATCATAATTATGGGATGATTTGTTTAATTTGGTAAAGAAACATTTGACTTTTCAATTATTTGAATTAATGGATAAGTTTTTCCCGTTTTACAAAAGTGATATATGGCAACTCGACCAGTTTTTGAAAGTTTTGACCTATTTCTCTCTAAATTCTATCCTGTCACACAAAATATGCCTTTCAATTAATCAGAAAATTCTGATGCGTTTTAAGGGGATAAGTTTTCCTTATTTTTGAAATTTATTTCCAAGATAGCAAAAATTTTCTCAGACAAACTTTTCATTTCTCTCTCTCTTTCTCTCACGTATTCTCTCTCTCTCTCTCTCGATTTTTTTTCTCTCCCATCCTCTCTTCTTATTCATCCTCTCAAAATTCTTCTCTGTTATTATTATTAAAAATATTCAAAAATTTCTTTGGATTTTTCGAAGGAGCTTGAAGAAGGATTTGTTCTAAGGTATGAGTTAAATTGTTAGCATTTCTGAAATTTTTCTTCTCTTCAAACCGATTGCCATATCTTCATCTATGAATTTTATTTTTCTCTGAAAATTTTTTTATGTATGCATGAGTTATATGATTTCTCCTCAAGTTTCATGTTATTTTGATTTTCCCTATATTAAGTTAGGAATTTTATTTTTACTATAAATTTTTAGTATGATAAATATACATGTGTTATGTGATTCTCCTCCAAATTTCACATTGTTTTGAATTTTCTATAAAAAGTTATGAATTTTCTTCTCTTCACCACTCACAATAATTTATTTCTGACTGATTTTGTGCACACTTGTGTGAATGTTATTTTAATGTATATAAATGTTGTTTTGCACGAAATTTGATGGATATGTATAAATATATGTTAAGTAAAGGGTTGTAAAATATGGTAATGATTTGATGAGTATTTCATGAGTTATAGAGATTTTATGATTGCTAGGTATTTAAATTGTTATTACAGTAAATTTGATTGAACTTTTATTGTATAATATTTTTGTATGATTATATGATTATATATGGTGTTGAGAAAATGGTGGAGTCACTGTATTATATGTTAATATGATGATTATATGAATTTTGAGGTTTAAATACATTTATTTTTATTATTTGGGAATTGTTATTGCATGTAGCTCACTGTTTTTGCACTTAGTGAATGATTTTAGTATCTGTCTTCTAATGCACGTTTTGAAGTGTTAAGAATTTATTTAAGGCTAAATTTTAAGTATGTTATAATTCTGTGAGTATATGACATGTTAGAATTTTTGTGGATTTTTCTGTGATATGAAAATATGAAAAATTTGACTTGAGATATTAATGCTCACT
>CAMOHE010054689.1:0-35088 GCA_946598075.1 Artocarpus hirsutus | reverse complement strand
CTCAAACTCTATAGAATTACGAAGCCCGTATAGCTAAGTCTCCATGATATATCATAGTGTATCGTATCCCCATAGGATTATCCATAATCGGCTTAAGGACAAGTTCTGTCTTATCTTCCCGATTATTTTTATCTTACGTTCCATTATCTCACCATTGGAAAACTTACCATCCAAAGACAGTATACCATTCGGTTACACCTATGTATCCAAATGGTTGAGCGCTCCAGTTTTCCAAATACAGGATAACGCATATAAGAGGATATCACTATTCCTAAAGAGGAGCTATGGATTCCATATCTATGAATAACAGGTCTACATCATCAAGAGTCATGCCTCCAACGTACCGGCATGCATACCACTATTAAGATGTGGGTGTCACCCTTTGGCACATCAAAAGACACAAGTCAAGACAACGGGCCCACTAGTCATCTCAGGATTAAGATGCAATACAAATGATTGTCTAAAGTGAATCGATTGGCCAAGACAGAATTATTAATCCAAATCAATTCACTTTATGTCCCGATCCAACACATCATCAACTATGACAGCGTGCCAATGTTTCTATTCACGGAGTCCACCTCTGATGGTCAAGACAAACCATCTCCCAATAGGGATATAGACAACATAACAATCTTTACATGAATAAAGCGCCCAACTTTATTCCCTCGATTGCGGAACTTATGATTTAGACTGTCACCTTAAGAATCGTGTCATCCGCATAATCTGTCCATCATATGCCCAATTCTTAAAGGTTTAGACCGACAGTCTCAGACTATTGTTTGCTTATCATACATTCAACAAATATGAACGTAAAGAGGACAATATTTGGTATATAAATAATAAATTCTTTATTGATAAAAATATCTCCAAAAACTCATTGCATTTTTACTCTATTAGGGCATACATGTCTAACAATCACTACTCCTAAAAAAGAGCTATGGATTCCATATATATGAATAACAAGTCTACGCTATTAATAGTCATGCCTCTAATGTATCAGTATGCGTACCACTATTAAAATGTGGATGTCACCCTTTGATACATCAAAAGGCATAAGACAAAATAACGGGCCTACTATTCATCTCAAGATTAAGAAACATTACAAATAATTGTCTAAAGTGAATTGATTTGTCGAAACAGAATTATTAATCCAAATCAATTCACTTTATATCCCGATTCAATACATTGTCACCTTTGACGATGTACCAATGTTTTTATTTACGGGGTCCACCTTTGATAGCTAAGACAAACCATCTCCCAATAAGGATATATACAACATAACAATCTTTACATGAATAAAGTGCCCAACTTTATTTCCTCGATTGTAGATCTTATAATTTAGACCGTTACCTTAAGAATCGTGTCTTCCGCATAATCTATCCATCATATACCCAATTCTTAAAGGTTTTGACCAACAATCTTAGACTTCTGTTTGCTTAACATACATTCAACAAATATAAACATAAAGAGGACAAGATTTGGTATATAAATAATAAATAAATTCTTTATTAATAAAAATGTGTCAAAAAACATATTACACTTTTACTCCTTAGGGTATACATGTCTAACAATCTCCCACCTGTACTAAGTGAGTAAATATGACAAATCTCGCATCTCCATAGCTTCCACATGCCTCTCGTAGACTCTCCCAATAAGTGTCTTTGAGAATAGATCAGTTAAATTGTCCTCTGACGTGATTTTGCATACTGTGACATGCCCACTATCAACGAAGTCCTTTATCACATGATACTTCCAATCAATATGCTTACTCTTCTTGTGAAATCTTAGTTCCTTAGCATTAGCTACCACCACACTGTTATGACAATACAGTGATACTTCCTTATCCATACCAGGAACAACCTCAAGATCCTTAAGGAACTTGCAAGGCCACACTACATCTTTCGAAGCATCACTAGCTACCACATACTCGGCCTCCATCATTGAATCCGAAGTATAACCTTGTTTTACACTTTTCCAACTGATGGCATTGTCGCCTAGAGTAAACACAAAACCCAAAGTCGATCTCTTTGAATATAGGCAGGATTGAAAATCCAAGTTAGTATATCCTAGAGGAGTTAAGTCCTCACCCAAATATAAAGCATATACCCTCGAGTCCTTCTTAGGTACTTGAAAATATGCTTCACCATAACCCAGTAGTTTGGTCCTGGATCTGCTTGAAATTGACTTATAATCCCAACCATATAATAAAAATCCAGTCATGTGTAAAGCATGGCATACATAAGACTACCCACTGCCGAAGCATAAGGCACATTCTTCATGCATTATCATTCTTCCTTAGACTTTAGAGAGTCTTTATTAGAAAGAGCAATTCTAGACCTAGATGGTTGCCTACCTTTCTTGGAATCATGCATTGCAAACCTTTTGAGAATTTTATTTACGTAGCTGGCTTGTGACAAGCCATCATTTTGTTTTTTCTATCCCGAAAGATCTGGACAGCGAGAACAAAATTAGCCTCACTTAAGTCCTTCATGTCAAACTGCTTGGTCAACCATAATTTGACTGATGACAACACCCCAACGTCATTGCCAATTAGCAGAATGTCAGCTACATAGAGCAGTAGAAAAACTACCTTCCCATCCTTAATGTATTTGTACACACATGGCTCATTCACATTTTGCGAGAACCTATAAGTCTCGATCACTTGATCAAATCTTATGTTCCAAGAACAGGAAGCTTGCTTAAGTCCATATATTGACTTTAGCAGCTTACAAACCTTACCCTATTGACCCTTGACCTTAAACCTGTCTAGTTGTTCCATATAAATAGACTCATCAAGACAGTCATTTAGAAAAGCTGTTTTGACATCCATCTACCAAATCTCATAGTTGAGTGCGGCAGCTATGGACAAGAGAATCCAAATGGACTTAAGCATGGCTACATGCAAAAAGGTTTTTTCGTAATCAATTCCTTCCTTTGTGTGTATCCCTTAGCTACCAATCTAGCCTTAAAGGTTTCAACCTTTCCATTCACTCCCCTCTTTCTCTTGTAGATCCACTTACACCCTATGGATTTTACCCCCTTAGGAAGATCCACAAGTTCCCAGACATGATTGGTCTCTATAGACTTCATCTTTGTGTTCATGGCCTCTGTCTAGAGTTTCAAATCAACATCCTCCATAGCCTCTATTTATGTATAAGGATCCCTGTCATGTTCATTTGGTTCAGCCAAGAAGGCCTCACTATTGAACATATACCTCTCGGGTTGATGCCCAATCCTCCTACTGTGTCAAAGCTCCTTAGGTTGTTGTTCGGGTTTGGTAGGTTTTTCTACATAGTTTAGAGTGGTTTCATTCGAAACTCCCAAATTGATCGAATCACTTGTTAACTCCTTAAGCACCACTTTGCTTCGAGGCTTAAAGTCATCCATGTAACTATCCTCAAGGAAAGTTACATTAGTTAAAACCACAACTTTATTTTCCTTTGGGTTATAAAAATAACCCCCTTTAGTCCCTTTTTGGATATCCAACATACATACAAACTTCTGAACGTGCTTCTAACTTATTCGTATCCTTAAACAGGATATGAGCCGAACATCTCCATATGCGAAAATGGTTTAAGGATGTTTTCTTGCCCGTCCACAACTTGTGAGGAATTTTAGGGACCAATTTTGAAGGCACATTGTTCAAAGGATAACATGCAGTTTGTAGTGCATATCCCCAAAAGGATAGAGGCAATGATGGATAACTCATCATGGACCTGATCATGTCCAATAAATAAACTCCTATTCCTTCTCTCCACTACGCTATTTTGCAATGGAGTGCCCGGCATAGTTAAATGGGATAAAATCCCATTCTCTATTAAGTGTCCAAGGAACTCATCAAAAAGATATTCACTACCTCGATCGGATTGAAGTGCCTTTATAGGACTATCTAATTGCTTTTCAACTTTAGCCTGAAACTCTCTAAACTTGTCAAAATTTTTTCTTTTGTGGTGCATTAGGTACACATACCCATACCTTGAGTAATCGTCCATAAAAGTGATGAAGTACTCATACTCTCCTCGTGCCCAGATGTTCATTGGTCCATAAATATTACTATGCATAAGTTCTAGCCCTATTA
Source organism: Artocarpus hirsutus (assembly GCA_946598075.1). NCBI lineage: Eukaryota > Viridiplantae > Streptophyta > Magnoliopsida > Rosales > Moraceae > Artocarpus > Artocarpus hirsutus. The sequence continues at coordinate 31,010 of CAMOHE010054689.1, read as the reverse complement.
CCCTTAGACCCGAATGGTCTTTTGGTCATTTTCCCTCTAAATAAGATTCACAATAAGGTATATATTCTACCTTTAAGTGACTTAAAGATTCATCCCTTACCAACCTTTGAATCCTATTCAGGTTAATATGGCCAAGGCACAAATGCCGAAGATAAATCTTATTAGAGTGAGAAGTTTTAAGTCTTTTAGAGTTGTTATCATTTATCTCAATGTTAAACAGTAAGTCTATCTTAGGTTTAATAAAATATATATTATTTTGCATCCATCTAGAACTAATAAAAGATTTGTTTTTATGGATCACCACTTTATTATTAAAAGAAAACAAATAGGAGTCTTTAAATAAACAAGATATATAAATTAAATTCCTCTTAAATTTAGGAACATAAAAACAATCTCGTAAAATTAAATTCCTATAATTATCAAAATATAGATGAACGTCTCCCACTGCTTCAGCTAAGACCAAGGATCCATCGCGCATCCGAAGTGTGAAGTCTTCATGAAGTAGACTTCTTATTTCTTTGAACCCCTATAGAGAAACACAAACATGATTAGTTGCATCGGAATATATGACCCAAATGTCACTGGATTCCTCAACCAAAAAAGTTTCTAAATATAGAAGATCACACGTACCTCCTCGGGAAAGAAAGTCCTTGTAGTTCTTCTTTATGTGCCTAATCTTCCCGAAGAAGAAGCACTTTAGTTTCTTTGGGTTCTTCTTCTTCTTGTTCTTGCTCTTGTTGTTAGCAGGAGTAGAATACTTCCCATTTTTGGCCCGTTGTTTCTTTCCATTCCTTGGATTAGGATTAAACTAGAAGCAACAACCAAGTTGGCCTCGCCACCAACAAGAGACTCCCTGATTAGTAGTTCGAACTCCTGCAACTGTTTCATTAATTCTATTGAGGTCATATCCCGTCTATTGCTCAAATTAAAAGTAACTCTAAATGAGATAAACTCCTTAGATAGAGTCTCAAAGTTCATAGTCATCTGAGTTTTAGCATCAATATCGCCTCCATTGGTTTGAGCCTTAGCGAGGCAACCCATGACCAACATCATGTGCCCCTTTATAGATGTCCCTGGCTTTTGTTTACAATTAAGAAGTTTTAGAAGCACCCGTTGCCACTTTGTTAGGGCCTGGCCTCTAAATATTTCTTCTAGATTACCCAAGATCTGCTTAGCAGTCTCATAATCCTCATGTTGAGCCTGCAGCACGTTGTTCATGCTAGCCATAACATAGCAGCGGGCCTGATCATTTGCATCTTTCCAACAATCATATGCCTGGATTTATTTTTGGTGAAATTTCCCATAGGCTAAGGAGGACAAGGGTTGTTAGCACAAATTTCAATTTCTCAAAGGAGAGAACGATATTTAGGTTCCATTTCCAATCAATATAATTTTCTCTAGTTAATTGGTTTTTGTCAAGTATTGATGATAAAGCGTTTCTAGACATTTCTAATCTACAATAAAGAATCATATACCAAACATAAGCAAACATAGCATAATAATTTAGTAAGATAACACAATCACATAAAAACATGCAAATGTGTTTATGTGTCAAAATGTTAAAAATATCACAACCTTACAATAAAATTCCCAGCTTAGAATTCAACAAACTCCTAGGGGAGTCATGCCAAATTCAATCAGGAACATGGATCCCCTCTTCATTAATATATGCCACCTAGGACTCGTATGATCCAAAACATATTAATAATCGCTTCTTTGGCCATTAATTTTATTAACAAAGCTCCTAGGGGAGGTTATTAATAAAATTAACATGAGTATATAACCATCATTTCAATAATTTATTCATGATTTATAATTACCACCTAGGGGTGTGCAATGATAAATCATGCTAAAATATCTTATCCTTTCAAAGTTCAACAAGGTACATAATAAAGTCCCTTCCTAGGGGTTGGAACTACCATGTTTTTCCTATGGACCAATGATAGAGCCCTTAGGTCCTCTCTTCAAAAACCTTCTCCGACTCAATCTTTTAAAATCAAGGTTTTATTTTAAAAACATTCATGAACAATTTTAAATTGAGTGGCACTCATAATTCTATATGGTATATTATCAATATACATGGCAAATCATACTATAATGTAGACAAGCAAAGCTATAAGCAAAATACTAATAAATACCTGTAATATTATGGTTCCACCCTAGAGAATAGAAAATAAAATTATAAGATAATAATCAAAACATATTATCGATTCTTCATCCTTGAATCCTTAAGCTATATCCTTCTTCATGTAATGCCCATTTTCAAGTCTTCAATCCCTTATAGATCGAATACTCCATATTTCTGATCATATCTAAATTTTAATGTTTCTCAAAATTATCCAAAAATAGAATTAAAATTGTATCGAAAACTACACTCTTTTGAAAAAAAATTTCAGTTCTCTATCGGCAAGCTGATCTGTATGATCGACCTATCGGTCATGACCCTCTGGCCTGTCGATCTTTTTAGGTCGGCCTACCGGTCATGATAGTTTGGCCTGCTGCTAGAGCCACCTGATTTCTACCCACACAGACTGCCTGTCGAACCCAAAGTTTGGCTTGTCGATCCTACAACCATTGGCTTGCCAATCCTGGAGTTTTGGCATGTTGACTGAGTAGAGATCACTTTTTTTCAGAAAATACAATTTTTGATGCAACTCATTAATTTTATTTTCAACAATTCAAAAACATAAAATTAGAGAATCAGGAAATACCTGAAATATGCCATCATCCATCTTCTAGATCCACTTCTTGATCTGTCTTTTCTGAATGATTATTTAATTACAAAATTCTTACAAATTTAAAATTAAATAATAATTCCTAGATGGAGATGCTAGTCCTAGATGCACATTCTAACCTCTAAGGAACCATGACTAGTATAATTAATTAATTATAATTAAATAATAATTTAAAAAACCATAATTAATTAATAAGCATTCACTATATAATCCATGACAACATTAAAATATAGAAACCCTAGAGTGCCAATTCTTTAAAAATTAAATTCAAGCATAGCAGAGATAAAGATCGCATAATTTATATGTATAGTATGATCATAAACTCGTAAATTTATGTAAAAACCATGGCTTTGGTATCAATTGTTAGAAAAAAGTATGCAATAGAATTTTTAAAATTTTTTTATATCAGGGTATTTTCCAAAACACAAGTTTGACATGCTATATGCATAAATTAACCAGATCTTACTAATCTTTTTGTGTGCCAAAGAGCTCCTACAATCAATGAAGAGAAATAACGTTCTAGAAGGACCTCAACTAACTGGACTTTATTGCTATTCTCTATCTACAATTGGTGTGAGTGTGGGCTCATGTTGTTTAGCTTTTCCACTAGGCGATTCTCCTTTCAACCAATTGAGAAAACCCAAAGCTATAGTTCGTGATTTATGAACAATAGGTCTTAGGGAGTTTCTAGAGTCTCACCGGTAGAGTCTCAGTCTTAATCTCTCAACTAATCTAAATAAAAAAGAGTCTCACTCCCCTTTTATAGAGGTTGGGCCTAGGAGTCAGTCCTTGTCGAATAAGGCCTCAAAAATTCAAATTAGATTCAAATCAGAATTGACATATTATAAAATCCACTTGTAAACACGTGATCTTCATATTGCTCGATAGACAGGCTGAGCCGGCAGATCGGCCTGTCGAACCTTCTCAATCGGCAAGCCAAACTTAAAGATTGGCCTGTCAAACCTTTGATAAAAGATCCCTACGATTTTTTATTTCGCACCCGAAATTCTTGGGATAGTGACTCAATTTTAATTCAAATAACCCAATAGAATGGTTAAATTACTTGTTCTAACAATTAAAGCAACAACTATGGGGTGAAGTCGTCGAAGGATTTGTTGCATGGCCAAAAAGGCTAATTGAAGTCATTGTAATGACAAAGACAAGTCAAGTGCCTAGCCACATTCCTCAATATTTGAGGGAAAGAAACGCCCGAAAAAAGAAATGTGCTAGAAAAGCAAGGGAGTCATAACTTGAGATAGAACAATATGAAGCGGTTAGGAAGCAACCCATTGTGAATGAGTCCCTATCTTCATTTAACTTCTCTTTAGTTCCCCTAGAATTTATGTAGTTGGCTTTATACGTACATGCTTTCATGCAAGATGGGTTGGGGGTTCAGTACTCGATACCAGGAAGAATCACTAGCAATGAAATGACTATCTATGTAGGGTATAAAGTCATTTACTACTTCATCACCTTTGATAAAATCAAGGTGAACTGTATAATGGTATATTTCAGGTAATAGCTCTATCCATAATTCTTACATTTTTAAATCTAAGTAGAGTTGTAAGGTGCTTTCAAATAAGTTAGTGCTTTGTTTTCATTGTAGTTTTCGGCAGAATATTGTGAACATCAAGGGAGGAATCACAATTTCGGCTTCATATCACCAGCCATTGTCTCAAGTATTGCAAGATATTCATATAGTGATGGTAGAGAGCATGCCACATCACTCTTCAATCTTTTATCTCAAGCACCGAAAGGGAAATTATTTTTCTTGCTATTTAGTGTTAGAGAACATTGGATGTTGGCACTTGATTCACTATGAGAGGACCAAATATTTTGGTTTAATCCCCTTGAACACCAACCACGTGATGATTTTGTATCATTTACAAGATTAAAAATATCAATTTTTCTTATAAAATTAACTGTGTTAAGTTTTACATATTGTGTTTACTAATTCATTTTAATCATGACGTATTGTTAGGGGGCTTAACGATTGGAAACTTTAAGTAGGAAGTGATATAACAATGTAAGTGAATAAAACACTATATTCCAACCATAAATGTCCTAGACAAGAAGGAAACATAGAATACAGTTTTTTTCATAGAATACAGTTTTTTTTATTTTAATGTAGGACATAATTAATTGTGGTATACAATGGCTATCAAAAAAGGAATTTTATATGCATAAGGATATAAATGAGGTTACAGTTGAGTGGGCACAATTTGTAAGTAGTTATCTCACATATAGCTAGAGTAGATAAATGGTTATGTAAAATAGTTCAACGTCAATCGTTTTTGTAGAGATTTTATTTTTCAACATACATGTCTTGTTTTATAATCAGGACTTTGTAGTAATAGATAACACATGAGACTAATCATCCCATGGGAAATAAAAAATTTAAGTTAATTTTTTTCCCGCAACTAATTTTCTATGACAGTTTTTATTAAAAACCTTCATGGAAACACACCCTTACATGAATGGTTTTTCACAAAAACCGTCATGTAAGATCTAAGGAAACCATTTTTTATGATAGTTTTTAAAAAAATCATCGTGTAATGATAACATTTTACGACGGTTTTTTGAGAAAACCGTCATAATAGATGGTGCCAATTGAAGCTAATTGGCACCGAAATGGACACTCCATGATGGTAAAAACCATCATGAAACCTCAAGATGGTACCACGACAGAGGTTTTCACGTCGAATTTTTAACCACCATGAAAAGTTTTCCACGATTGTTTTAAACCTTCATGGAAGACCTAATTTGTAGTAATGTAAGTTTAAATGATGTTTTGTTTCTAGCAACCAAGGCGATTCAAAGTTCTACAATAAGTCAAAAGAATAATATTTCATAGCTTTTTGTCATCTAGATAAAGATCTAGAATTGTTTTCTAAGAGAAGTTGCTGTTGATTATTTTATGTTTGAAGAGAATGGAAAATGAGTATGATTTTCGAAGATCCATGCATGCATGTTGGAGTTACTATGTTTAAGTATTGTTTAAGCATACATGATGATAGCTCAACAAGTTGGGTAGTTACAATGACAGATTCTAGTCATATGATCTCAAATTTAATAGTCTTAACTGTGACCAAATCGACTACTTTCAAATGGTTATTTCTTGGTTAACCCTCTTGGATGTTTGATCACATTTCATAACCTTGGCAAAATTGAATAGTTGGTTCAGTTGTCCAACTAGGACCCAATTACCCCTATTTTTTTTAACTCAAACTTGATGAATTACTAGGTGCAAGTGCTAAGAGCATGGGTGCCATTCATTATTCTAATATGCACTTTAGGAATTAAATTTTGGATATTGTAGATTGGAATAAGCGTGCTTGTTTGTGAGTGGAACGAAAAAATAATGGATAGAAGTATACATGGAGCACATTTTTGCCTTCCCATTAGAGCTTAATGAAATGACATATGTTCAGTTGGCAAAATACTACTTAATTGGATGTTTTCAACTTATTATTTTGTTAGTTTTTAGGTAGTTTTTAGTATTTTTCACTTTATTTTGTTTTGTTTTGTAGATTTAAGAGAAAAATACTTTTTGGCTAGCTTTTAGTGCAAAAAGTGCTTGAAGTGAATACAAGATTGTAAAAGGAGTCAAAATAGGTGCCTAGTGTCACAAGCCGCACAATTTTTGCCCCATCCTAACCATTAAAGGCTCATGAAGACTCTAGGACTCTCTAGAGTATTTTCTAAGCATTCGAATCAATTAGAATACTCTAGAACATCCTAGAGAAATCAAGGCAATGAGGTAGAGTCATAGAGTTTCTAGAATGTTCTGTAATATTCTAAAAGCCTCCATGACATTCTAGAAGGTTCCTTAATATTTTAGAAGATTCTACATGGGTCTAGAATACTCAAGAAACATCTAGAACTCTCCGGAAGATTCTAGAACCCTTAGGAAGACCCTAGATGTAACACCCGCCTAATTTCATGTAACAGATTATGTTATGATAAATAACAACGTTAAATATTATATTAAGTGTTATGATATATGATAGATGATGCTAACCATTTTATTCTAAGTGTTATGACAGGTGACGCTCGCGTGGAATTGATGTGCTCAAATGTTCATGTCAATAATGTTATATGTTTAATTATATTTTTATTGATAATTAAATTTTATGAATGATTTTTTTTTTAAGGGCAGATCGACAGGCCAGACCATTTAGTTTGGCAGGCCGAAAAGATCCCCTTCGAACGGCAAGCCGATGAGATATCATCGGTAGGCCGAACTTTAGAGATCGGCAGGCCGAAGAGATAGATCGACAGGCCGATGACAGCTGACAAGTAATCAGCAGAAATTTCACAAAAATGGTGATAAGATTGAATTTGTATAAGGATGATTTATTCTGGATAATTAACATAATTATGGGATGATTTGTTTAATTTTGGTAATGAAGCAATTGACTTTTGATTAATTTGAATTAATGGATAAAGTTTTCCCGTTTTACAAAGGCAAAATATGGCAACTTGAACCGTTTTTGGAAGTTTTGACTTTTTCTCTCTCAATTCTATCCTATCACACGAATTATGCCTTACAATTAATCAGAAAATTTTGATTTGTATTAAGAGGATAAGTTTTTCCTTATTTTTTTAAATTTCATTTTGTTTACCATAACAAAAATTCTCTCTCTCTCGATTTTTCTCTCTCATTTTCTCTCTTCCTATCACATTTCTTTTCTTCTTCTTCCTCTCAAATTTCCCTGCAATCCTTTGTTAAAATATTAAAAAATTTCTTTGGATTAATTCAAAGGAGCTTAAGGAAGAATTTGTTTTAAGGTATGAGTTTATTTTTTTCAGCATTTCTGAAAATTTTCCCTCTTCAAACCGACTTTTATATCTCCATCTAAGAATGTCTTTTTGCTCTGAATTTTTAATATGTTATTTATCCATGTGTTATGTGATTTACCTCCAAGTTTCACGTTATTTTGGTTTTTCTATAAAAAGTTATGAATTTTCTTCTCTCCATCACTCACAGTAATTTATTGCTGATCAATTGTGTTGCACATATGTATGGGTGTTGTTTTCGATGCAAATGAATGAAGTATTGCACTAAATTTGGTGGACATACTTATATATATGTTAAGTAAAGGACTGGAAAATATGATAATGATTTGTTATATATATTATGAGTTATGAAGTCTTTATGGATGCTAGGTATTTAGGCTATTTAAATAGTAAATTTGTTAAACTATTATTGTGTAAAGTTTGTATGACTATATAATTTTATTTGGAGATGAGAAATTTTGTGCTACTGTATGTGTATGTTAAAAATGATATCATATGAATTTTGAGGTCTAAATAAATTTATCTTAATTGTTTGGGAATTATTATTGCATGTAATTTACTGTCCAAATTGTTTATGGCTATTTTTGTCTCTACCATGTAATGCACGGTTTGAGCAGTATAAAATTTATTTAAAGGTGATTTTTGAATATGTTATAATTCTATGAGTGTATTACATGTGAGAATTTTTGTGGATTTTTCTATGGTATGAAATTGTGAAAAATGGACCTGAGATAAGGATTGTTCACTGTGTTATGGTTGCTGGCAGATTTTGGTATTTATGATGTATGACTTGTATTAAATACTAAATGAAATTTTTATGACTAAAGAAAAATCATGCTAATATGTTTATATGTTAACTTTGTTATTGCAGAGTTTGGTACTCAAATTATGTGTAAAAATAAAATTATTAAGTTATGAATTCATGTAGGTCAGAAGTGTAATTGTGTTGATAATTTTATTTGAATGTTTTAAAGTTAATGAAATATGTTATATGATTATGTTTTTAAGAAATGAATGTAAATATGATGTTATATGAAATGGATGTTATGTTATGGTAATTAATTCAATAAAATAAATGTTAATTACCATTTCATGAATGTATGACATGAACACATTGAGAAGTGAGCACATGTAGACCGCGGCGTTGTCACCTACAAAAGTAAGGTTAAGTAAGCTCATTTGAGGTAAGTACATTCTCACCTGCAACATGATATATTTATGAAAAGTATGTTTATGAAAAGTATGAGTTTTATGAAAGGTTTGAAATATATGTTCATGATGGTTTTATGATGATTTCTCATGATGATTTTTCATGAAGTTTAAGGCATGAAAGTTTATGCATGTTTCATGATAATGTTTTTCAAAGTATGAAGGTATAAGTATGTATATATGTATCACCTAAATAAGTGTTGCACACCCAATGAAATGTTAAGTTATGAAATGATATGTTATGTGTCATGTTTGGTTTGGGATTAGCTACCCCTCTCCTCTCATGACGGCGCGCCTATGATGATGATGTTATGGTGCAACACTTGGGCCCCTTAAGATAAAATGAGTAAGTTTTAATATGGTTGATGTAATGAAAGATATGTTCTTATGAAAATATGCCTAGTGCACTATTATGATGATGATGTTCATGAAATGTTTTAAGTTGTGAGAATTATAATGTACTTACTAAGCATTAGCTTATTCAAGTTTTTCATCATGTTGCAGATAAGGGTAAGAAAGTTATGGAGTAGGCGGAGGACAATGATAGGCGTGTGAGTTAGGAAAGAAGAATTGCAAATGGAAGAACGCCAAGGAAAGAGACTATAATGAAATAATCCATGATTTGTGAATTGAGTATGTTTATAATTTAAGGATAAGTTTTATAAATTTTGTTTAATGTATTTTTATAAATTTTCTTCCGCAATTGAAGCTTTAAAACTTATTTGTTAAAAACAAATATTTCTTTTGTTCGGCCTGCCGACCATACGGGTTGGACTGCCGAATGATTTTGATCGGCCTACCGGATGGCATGTATCGGCCTGCCGATCTTATTGATTTTAAAACCCCATTTTGCAAAGCCTCGGACGGCCTGCCAATGGGTGACCTTCGGCTTGCCGGTTGAGTTCGGCTTGCCGAAATTAAAAGTTTGGCCTGCCGGCCGAACTGTGTTCAAAGAATTTTATTTCTGTTTCAAAGGTTAATTTAATTTTCAATGATATTAGCAAACTATTTATATAATGTCTACGGAAAAGCAAATTGCTATAAATAAGTAATATAACTTCTTGAGAATTATATATAAAAAAAAAAAATTAGTACGGATCCTGGGAATGCTTTTCCAAAATGTGATTTCAAATGCATGTTGTTAATTACAATAGTTTGCTCCAATTAATGTTTTAAAGAATGAATGTAACGACATCTATGACGTCTAGAAAGAGGGCGTTACACTAGAGAACTCTGAAACTTTTAGGACATTTGAGATACCTGTAACATATTATTATATTGTAGAATTCTCTAGAGCCTTTTACACTTTGTACATAGTTTAAGTACCATGCTAGAATGCTCTAGGCTAGCTAGCCCTCTTTCCATATGATTCTAGAATATTCTTGGGATAGATCTTGACCTATAAACAGGGGAATGCACCTAATTTGCCATCCACCCTCCACAGTTGTAAAGACTACTTTCATAATAGATATCTTGTTTTCACTCTTATCACTCTCATAAAGTTCTTTCTTTCACTTCACCAACATTTTGTTTTGCCTTCTCACTTTGTCCTTGAGAGTTTGGGTGAAGCTAGGCTTACTTAGTATCGAGATTGTGCTAAGGCCACACGGTTGCTTAGTTGGAAGATTAAGGCCATGAAAGTTGGTATCAGAGCCTCGGTTCAACCATGGTGAAAACAAAAGCTACTGTTGGAATGGACACTACAAATGTGGAGACGTCAGAGCAAGGGCGAGGTCGTGAGCTGCAACTCAATCCCACAACACCAAAGCCACAAGGGAAGTCCAAGGACGTGGTTTCTAGCTTTGATGCACGCTTAACTCAGATGGAGGATAGCGTGAGTGCCTGGGATGCACGGATGGAGGATGTAAACCAACGGTTGGACGATCTAGAGGTGGAGGATGCCAAACTCCATGGGGCTATGCACGAGTCCCTTGGTAGGCTAGAAGAGTCCTTAAGAAAGGGCATTCGGGAGCTTTGGGAAGAGCTTTCAGCGGAGGTGGCTTGTGTTCGAGACATGTACCAGAGAGAGATCAATAGTGTGCTTATCCAGTTGGAAGAAGCACGTGCCAACCTTGCATTATGCAAGTGAGCAGTTGCAACCGATCCTATCACACCTACCATAGAGGCATGCAAGATTGATGTGCCAAAACCCAAAAGCTTTACAGGCACGTGTAATGCTCGAGAGGTAGACAACTTTCTTTGGGGATTGGAGCAATACTTTGGCGTTACAAGCATTGTAGAGGATGCTGCCAAGATACAAACTGCCTTTTTATACCTCACAGACACTGCCATGTTATGGTGATGTAGAAGGCATGAGGACATGAAGAGAGGTATGTGCACTTGATGCCTTTAAAAATGAAATTAAAAGGCAATTCTATCCCAAGAATGCTAAGGAAGGGGCACATGGTCGCTTGCGAAGACTTAAATAATCGGGTAGTATTCAGGACTACGTGAAGGATTTCACAAATCTCATTCTAGAGATTCTAGATATGACCGACAAAGATTCCCTTTTCTTCTTTATGGATGAGCTACAACCATGGGTAAAGACCGAACTTAGGCGTCGTGGTGTGCAAGATCTCGCTACAGCCATTGTAGTTGTTGAGAGTTTGATTGACTACTTAGGCCAAAAAGAGTCCAAGTCTAAAGAAAGGAAAGGTAACACCAACAAGAGTGGGGGAGACCACTTGAAAAACCATCACAAGGAGGGAGGGCAAGGACCATGCCTCATCCAAGCAGAAGGATAAGAGGAAGCAAAATAAAGGTCAAGACAATTCTAGACCCAAAGACAACTGCTTCCTATGTGACGGGCCTCATTGGATTCGTGATTGTCCTAAGAGAAAAGCCCTCAATGCTATGACTGCATCCTTTGAAGGGCAAGGAACGGAAGGTAACAAGGAGAGTGCTCACGTCAGCTCCATGCAACTCTTGAATGTTATTTAGAGTACTCCAAAGACTCAAGCCAAGGGATTGCTATTCGTGGATGATAACATCAATGGGAAGGATACCAAGGCCTTGATTGACACAGGCGTGTCCCATAACTTTATCTCTCTTGAAGAAGCCCAAAGGTTAAGCCTTAAGGTAGTCGGTGGAGGAGGCTCCATCAAAGCAGTCAACTTGTCGGCCAAGCCTATCCAAGGCATAGCTCGGGGTGTAAAGATCACCCTTGGGGCATGGGTAGGTTAGTTGGATTTATCTGTGGTACCTATGGACGACTTCAAAGTTGTTCTTAGTATGGAGTTTCTTGATCAAGTAAAGGCCTTCCGAGTTCCATTTGCCAACACCATGTGCATATTAGATGGTGAAAAGACCTGTATGGTACCTACTATTAGGTCTACCAAGACACAGTCCAAGATGTTGTCTGCTATGCAATTCAAGAAGGGCTTGAGGAAGGAGGAGGATAGCTACTTAGGTATTCTCAAGGAGTACGACGATGAAGAATCATCTACTCAATCCACCATGCCGAAGAAGGTATGGGATGTTCTTAATGAATTCAAGGATGTCATGCCCAAGGAATTGCCCAAGCAATAGCCACCAAGGTGAGAGGTGGATCATCAAATTGAGTTGGAGCCAAGAACAAAGCCACCTGCCATGAGCCCATATCAGATGGCACCACTAGAATTGGCAGAGCTAAGGAAGCAACTAAAGGGCTTGCTAGATGTGGGTTCATTCGGCTGTCCAAAGCTCCTTATGGCGCACTAGTTCTTTTTCAAAAGAAGAAAGATGGTTCCCTTCGCATGTGCATTGGCTATAGGGCTCTTAACAAAGTCACTATAAAGAATAAGTATCCCATTCCCCTCATATCAGATCTCTTTGATCAACTTGGCCATGCTTGGTACTTTTCCAATTTGGATCTTCGTTTGGGGTACTATCAAGTTTGAATCGCGCAAGGCAATGAGCCCAAGATGATGTGCGTCACAAGGTATGGCTCTTATGAATTCTTGGTCATGCCTTTTGGACTTACCAATGCACCTGCCACTTTTTGCACCTTGATGAACAAGCTTTTCCATCCTTATCTTGATCAATTTGTAGTAGTGTATTTGGATGACATTGTGATATATAGCCAAACTTTGGAGGAACACTTGCAACACTTTAGGAAAGTGTTCCAAATCCTAAGAGAAAATGAGCTATATATCAAGAAGGAAAAATGCTCCTTTGCCCAAGAAGAAGTGATGTTCTTGGGGCATAAGATAAAGGATGGAAAACTCATGATGGAAGATGCAAAGGTGCAAGCTATACAAGATTAGGAACCACCAACAAAGGTGCATGAGTTAAGGTCCTTTCTTGGACTCGTGAACTACTATCGTCGCTTCATTGAGGGCTACTCAGCAAGAGCAGATCCTTTGTCGGATCTCCTTAAGAAGAACCAAACTTGGGAGTGAAGTACATAATGCAAACATGCCTTTGAAGATCTAAAGAAGGCTATTTGCGAAGAGCTAATTCTCAGCCTACCTAATCCCTTTAAGCCTTATGAAGTCCACACTGATGCTTCAGACTTTGCTATTGGTGGTGTGCTCATGCAAGATGGTTGTCCTATTGCTTATGAGAGTCAAAAGCTTAACGACATGAAACGTCGCTATAGCATCCAAGAGAAGGAGATGACGGCGATCGTCCATTGTCTAAGGGTTTGGCGACACTACTTGTTAGACTCCAGGTTTGTCATAATGACCGATAATGTTGCTACTAGCTACTTTTAGACCCAAAAGAAGTTGAGTCCCAAGCAAGCTTGATGGCAAGACTTTCTTGTAGAGTTTGATTATTCCTTAGAGTATAAGCCAGGGAAGGCAAATGTTGTGGTAGATGCTCTAAGCCGCAAAGTAGAGTTGGCATCCCTCAGCCATGTTGATAGCCCATTGCTTAGCCGCATCAAGGAAGAACTACAACAAGATCCTCTTGCAAGGAACATTACTGCCCTTGTAGAAGAGGGTAAGACAAGACGTTTTTGGATAGCAAATGACTTGCTTTACACAAAAGGACACCAACTTTATGTACTAAAGTGGGGAAATCTCTGGAGAGAGCTGATAAAAGAGTACCATGATCCCAAGTGGGTGGGTCACCCAGGTATGAAATGCATTCTTGCTCTTTTGAAGACAAGTTATTATTGGCCACAAATATGAGATGAAGTGGAGACCTATGTGAGGACTTGTCATGTATGCCAGCAAGACAAGATTGAACAACAAGCACCAGGTGGATTGCTTGAACCCTTGCCGATCCCAAATAGGCCATGGAAAAATGTTTCCATGGACTTTATCACTTCCTTGCCAAAGTTAGAAGGGTATGGAAGCATTATCGTGCTAGTTGATTGGTTTAGCAATTATGGCACCTTCATTCTTGCACCTGCTGATTGTACTGCTGAAGAAACGACACGGTTGTTCCTATGCCATGCAGTGAAGCTTTGGGGAATACCTTCAAACATTGTGAGCTACCAAGATCCTTGCTCACTAGAAGGTTTTGGACAGAGCTTTTCAAACTACTTGGTTCAGATCTAAACTTCTATGCAAGCTTTCACCCCCAAAGTGATGGCCAAACATAGTGCATCAATGCACTCCTTGAGTTATACTTGAGGCACTATATGAGTGCTAACCAACAAGATTGGGCAAAGTTGCTTGATGTGGCCCAATTCTCTTACAATCTTTAAAGGAGTGAGGCAACAAACAAGAGTCCTTTTGAGGTAATCATGGGACAACAACCGACGATGCCTCTTACACTTGTCACAAACTATGAAGGCAAGAGTCCAGCGGCATTCAAGTTTACAAAGTCGTGGCATGAACAAGCTAAGTTGGCTCGAGCCTACTTAAACAAGGCATCAAAAAGGATGAAGAAATAGGCGGGCAAGAAAAAGAGGGTGCTAGAGTTCAAGGAAGGAGACCTTGTTATGGTGAAATTATTTCCCCAACAATTCAAGTCCTAAGGAAGGTCCACAAGGGCTTGGTGAGGAGATATATGAAGGACCCTTCCTTATCATTCGATGTGTTGGTAAGGTTTCCTACCAACTCCAATTACCTCCAAAACTGAAGATTCATCTGGTCTTTCATGTTAGTCTCTTAAAGCCATATCACGAGGATATAGAAGATCCTACAAGAGGGGAATCTAAATGTACACCAACTGTCATGGTGACTTCCTTTGATAAAGAAGTTGAAAGCATACTTGCTGATAGGCTAATTTGAAGGTATGGCATACCAAACTATAGGGCGTATTTAGTTAAATGGAAGAACTTGCCAAATAGCAAAGCCAGCTGGGAGCATGAAGATGCACTATGGTAGTTCAAGGATAAAATCTAACAATTTCAAGAAGAAGGTGCGACGAGGGCATTGCGAGCTTAGGTGGGGGAGAATGTCACAAGTCACACAATTTTTGCCCCATCCTAACCATTGAAGGCTCATGAAGACTCTAGGATTCTCTAAAGTATTTTCTAAGCGTTGGAATCAATTAGAATACTCTAGAACATCCTAGAGAAATCAAGGCAATGAGGTAGAGTCATGGAGTTTCTAGAATGTTCTGTAATTTTCTAAAAGCTTCCATGACATTCTAGAAGGTTCCTTAATATTTTAAAAGATTTTACACGGGTCCAGAATACTCAAGAAACATCTAGATCTCTTTGGAAGATTCTAGAACCCTTAGGAAGACCCTAGAGAACTCTGGAACTTTATAGGACATTTGAGATACATGTAAAATACTAGTATATTGTAGAATTCTCTAGAGCCTTTTACACTTTGTACATAGTTAGTTAAAGTACAATGCTAGAATGCTCTAGGCTAGCCCTCTTTCCACATGATTCTAGAATATTCTTGGGATAGCTCTTGGCCTATAAATAGGGGAATGCCCCTCATTTGCCATCCATCCTCTGCACTTGTAAAGACTGCTTTCATAATAGAAATCTTGTTTTCACTCTTATCACTCTCATAAAGTTCTTTCTTTGACTTCACCAACATTTTACTTTGCCTTCTCACTTTGTCCTTGAGAGTTCACGGCCTGGATTAGTGGGCTCTTAGGCACAAATTTGGAGCACTTTCACTACAAAAACGCAAGGGACAAGCAATTGGCATTGGTTTACTTGCACCTAGGTGCTGTACTGAAGCTATTTTGCATGTATGCTAGTGAGCACCTAGGTGGCGGAAATTGGGTTCTTAGGTACCTGTGCAGAAAATTTTTAAATTGTTTTTTTTTTTCCTTCAAGCTACCCATTTGACCTAAAACTATAAGAATATTTAGGTTTCCAAAGGAAAAATTTTTGAGATTTTTTTCTTGGACAAAAGGTTGCTAGCAAAGGAGGGCAACTTAGTGATTTGGAGAAAAAGAACAACACAACTCAGAGGTGAAATGCACTAGTTCATATCCAAAGACAAGTTTTTTTCTTCATTCTCATTTGGTATAAATCAAATATTAGGATTTCTTTTAGTTTTATCATGAATTAATTTTCATTTCTAGGGCTACAATATAGTTATATTATGAATGCTTAAATTTATTCTAGTTTTAATTAGTTTGATCTTTACTCTATAATATGCTTAGTGTTTCAATTTTTCTTAATGTTTGTAATTGTCTAGTCAATAATTGCATGATAAGTGATTTGATTTAAGACTAAGTAGTGATAGTCCAATTTTACTGTGATTGAAATACTATGAGATTGTCATAGGATAAAGATATTTATAAAACTTTTGCATTTTTATGAATTTCTTGTTCTTAATGAGTTTTGATGAGTTTAGAATTTTCACATTGATGAAGGAAATTTTCTTGCCATAATATATTGCTAATGCTTGAGAAACATTGATTAGTTTAGTGAAATTCACTGTCAGCATTTGAATAATTTTCATTAATTAAATTAGGTGATTTGAACAGGAATAATTCAAGTAAAATTGGAAGCACTATAGTCCTAAATTTATTGAGCTTCTATTTGTTGAGTTGTGCTATATTTGGTTATCCAATTTTAGTTGTTAATTCAAAATCATCTCCTTTTTTGCTTGTTCAAATAAAATGAAAGTTAGATTAATTTTGGTACTTAGTAACAAATAGTCTTTGAGGGAATGATCTTTATTCTAACTTTATAACTTGTATGTGATCTTGTACACTTGTGATTTTCACACAAGTTTTTGAACTTGTAACATGATTATAATCAAAATTAATAAAAAGATTTATCAGTATAGGTTGGCTATTTTCAAAAATTCTAATATTGGTCATCTCATAATGCCAAAAGGAGATACTCAATAGATAATTTCGGATTTGAAAACTCATCTTTGACATTTTTGGAAGGCCTCTAATATGAGAAACATAAAATATGCCTCTTAAAATTAAGACCCTCAAACTAAAAAAATAAAGAGAGACATCTCCCATTACCTCTGCTGACACCAAGGATACATCACCTATCTTCAACATGAAGCTCTTATTAACCAGACTTCCTATTTTCTTAAACCACTATAAATAAACACAAACATAGTTAGTGGCTCCTGTATCTGTAACACCCCAAAGTTAATTAAATAGTATTAGAATGTTAAATGGTGAATTAGTGTGCCATAATGAGTATTTTAAATTTAATTTGAATGTTTTGTGAAAATTTAGTAACCTTGCATTGTTTCTCTTTTAATGATTTTTAATTGTTCTAAATTGTTTTTGATTGTTAATTTAAGTTTCAATGAAACAATTTGATTTAAAAATAGTGTGTGGTTGCACACAGCTTCATGCAACTACTTTTCTCTCTTTTCTTCTATTTATTTCACTTTTTCTCTCTCTCTCTTCATTTTCTCTCGTGCAACACTCTCTCTCACTCTCTCGGTTCTCTCTTCCCCTCTCGTTTTCTCTCTCTAAATTTTGAAACAAAATTCATTTTCAAGCTTTAGGATTGTCGATTGAAGGCTCGGGAACGCAATTGAGCAACCACAAAGTCGATTCAAGCTTCGATTTAAGGTTAGTTTTCAAAATTTCTAAAGTTTTTCAATTTTTTAAATTTTCTTGCATTTTGAAATTTAAGAGTTTCTAAGTCTAGAAAAGCTTCGATCTAAGTTAGATGGACTTAGATTAACTAGGATTGAAGTTTTATTTCATCAAAAACGGATTAGAATCGAGATTTTTCATTTTTCCTCTATTTTTGGATTTTTGTAAAAATCTTGCTTAAATTTTGTTTTAATAAGTTAAAAAGTGTTCTATTATGATTTTCTATTGTTTATGATGATTATCCATGCCTGGGAATTGAGAAAGCATGTTAGATTTGAAGATTTGAAATTCGAAATGCTGAGACCCGTGCGTGAAAATTTCTAGAATTTTTCCTGATCGGCAGGCCGAACTTCGTGTTCGACAGGCCGGATTCAAAGGATCGGCAGGCCGGATTCATCCGACCGGTAGGCCGAACCTAGGGATGTTCGACCGACCGGACCTGTTCTTCTGGTAGGCCAAACTGTGCAGTTCGGCAGGCCGAACCAGGGGAACCGACAGGCCGACCGAGCAAGGGGAAATTTTGTGATTTTCACCCATTTTAACCGTTTTGAATCTTGATTTAAATATCAACTTCATATAATGATTTTATAAACCTAAATGGCACACTAGGACACCATGAGATGATTTAGTATCATAGGATTCCTCGGGTTAGATACTAATGGGCTAAGTTACTATGCATTTAGGATTTGTACGTGGATCCCCGGAGCTAACGTAAAGCGGACCGGGATTTCGGTGTGGGACACCGGTACGCGTATTGAGGTAGGACTTCTACCCCTTTCTTTGGTAGTTGATTTTAAAAATGCTTTGGCCTAAAAAGGATTTCTATAAAAATGTATTCAAATGGCTTGTCGATAAAAGATTTTTATTATCTGTTTTCTGAAACAGTAGATTGAGATGGATTTTATAATAAACTTCATAATAAATATAAATGATTATATCTGGTAAAGAAGAGATTTTGTAAATCAGAGAGATATATATGTATATATATATATTTTAGGGCATGATGCTATATCAGAGATTGGGTTGTGTAGTGAACAACCTTGGGGGCAGGTCCCAAAACCCAGCTGGGCCACTACGGTGGTGAGTTATGTATGGTTTGCCTAAGAAAGGAAAAACGGTATTCTTTCTAGTTGATTTATTTGAATTATTCTTGGAATGTTATATTTTATTGAATTTCTCATTTAATTATCTATTTGTTGATGGCTTCAGTTTGTTTTTACATGTCTATCTGATTTTAAGAAATTTCTTTTAAAGTTGAATAATTTCTAAATATAGTCCTACTGAGCCTTTCGCTCACATTTTTATTTGTTTTAAAATCTTAACCCTAGGTGGATATCAGCATAGGATTGGAGAAGAATCCGTTGACCGGACTTACGACCAGTAGAAGGATTTGGTAGGTTAAATTACAATTCAAGGCATGTAAGATTTTTAACCTTCTTTGCTTTCAGACTGTGGTTATATCATAATATTGTCAGTACTATATGTATGTACACAATATGTGAGTCAGTGAGACTCATACGCGTTCCACCCCATATTTAATTATTTTAATGCTATTTCTATTTGTTTAAGTATCATGATGATTCATTTTATTTCTTTAACTTATTCTATTCAAACGATTTTTCAAATTATCACATTTTTACTTATAAATTTAATTCTAAAACCTTGTTTTTAACTAAATCTTTATTTAATTAATTTAATTAAACCACCACGTCACCTCTCGTACTCCGGGGCGTGACAGTATCAATGCCTCAAATGCCTTTTAAATTTTCCACTAAACAAAGCACAAACATGGTTAGTGACTCCTGTATCAATGACTCCTGTAAAGATTGCAATTTTGCCTTAGGTAGAAAGTCCATCTAATCTCTCTTAAAATGCCAAAGTTATCAGCAATAGAAGTAAGCTGCCATCTTCACGTCCCTTGTTTTGGATTTTTTCTTTTCACTCTCTTTTGCATCCCCATCGCGAAGATTAGGAGTTCTAGAAATCGCCACCTTCCCCTCTTTTTTGTCAACTTCCTTGGGCCAGGATTCATATACCATGAGATCACCCATCAGCTTCTCAGTGTCATGTCCTTAAAATCAATTAATGTCTTGAAAGACACGAAGTCATCCGATAGGCTTCTGAATAAGATCGCAATGGAAGTCTCATTATCAATATTAACTCCATTTAGCTATGCTGCAGCCAAATGTCTAATCGGAGTCATAATGTGGTCCTTGGCTGGTGCTACAGGCTTCTGCTTATATCTCATTGAATCCGCGACTGTGATTTCCCTGATCAAGTCAATTTGAATCTTAAACTGTGTCCTAGAGACTATCTAGCATCTATTTTGTTGTATCACAATTTTCACACTCTGCTTGGAGATCACCTTGTATGTTTTCAAGATATAATAGCATGTTATTTGATTTGAGATGTACCAGCGGTTAGCCTGTTGCACCTCATCAGGATTATTATCAAGAGGAACTGGTGGACTTGGTTCGGTAAGCACAAATTTTTGCTTTTCGCATTTCAAGATTAGGTAGTAAGTTCCTCTTCCATTCATTAAAACTCTCTCCAATTTAAATTTATTTATTATCATAAATGAAGGGCTCAGCAACATTCTGAGCTTCGATAAATATGCAACCACGTATCAATAAATCCAGCAAACATGATAGGAAAGAATTTAGTAATGATAGAAAAACATGTTACAATTGATTTTATGTTTTCATACAAAAAAAAAAAAAAAAGATCTTGAAAAATGCATCAATTACAGCAATAATTCTCAGCCCCGCTCTTGTTCGGCTTCTTAGGATGATCAAACACGAACAAACCAGAAACACATTTCCTATTCAATCAAAAATATATGCCTCCAAGACATATACTATTTATCATTTAGTTTGGTCACAAATTTTAAATACAAAACTCCTCTAGGAGGTTAAGAACTAAATTTGTCTTAAGTGTATAACCATCGTTTATTTCTTCCTGTCTATAGTTTATAGATGCCACCTCCCACCTAGAAGTGTACATCCATAATCCATATGCAAAAGACGTTATCCTATGGAAATCCAACCTAGGATACCAACAGTGGTAAACAACCTTCTTTAAGGTCGGCGTCACTTGCTTTTGCATATGGAACAACGATAAAGACCGCAAGTTTTATTACAATATGCATTAACTTTTATCAATGGCACTTCCTATTCTACATAACATGTTATCAAACATATGACAAAACATCCTATACCTATCAAGCATGGCAATCAAAAATAACAACAAGCAATATGAAAATAAACTGTTTTAATATTATGTTCCCATCCTAAAAAATATATATGTATATATACTAATTAGAAATTTCCCTCCAAAACATTCTCCAGCCATTACTTGTAATGCTTCACGAATATGGCTTCATGTCGGTCTTTAAGGTTTCAATTTTTCAAAATTAATCCTTTCCAATAAAATTCACATTAAGGACTTTTCTGCACTCTTTTAGTCAAAACAAACTAAAATAATTTTTCCTTTAAGCAACATAATTTTTCTTATAATTTTCCTCCATTTCAAAAAAATTACTAAAATCATTTTTAAAATAATTTCCCTTCCCATAAATAATTTACCACTAATTTTTGACCAATTAGAAAACTTACTAAAATAATTTAAAGCTAATTCTTTAATATTTCTTTGTCTTAGATTTGTGGTTCATATCACTGGTTCAGGCCAAAGCCTCGGTTACCCATGACGGGGCATGAAGGCACCTCATTCTACCGCCAAGTCTTGACCACTTCAGCCCCTTGGTGGGTTGCAAGTGTGGCCGATGCATAAGTTCCACCAAGCCGAAACCCTCACACAACATGAACTAGGGTGTGCATGCTTCAGTTTGACACAAAACAGCTTGCACGAGGTGACACCCCGTGCCCCTTGTTGTGCCATACAACTACCCTCAAGGCATTGTTCACCTTCCACTATGTTGGGCTGTGCAACACAAACATGGGCAAAGCCTATGTGCACACTGCCACCCCAAAACATTGCCAATCAGGTGCTTTTTTGGCCATCGCACAATCCAGAAGCTGTATAGTTTTTAGACTAAAAAAATTAAAAGTGCAGGAAATTTCATAAACTTTAATTAATTGATCCATTCCATATAATCCTCCATCATCTTCTTCAAATTTCAACTACATAAAAAACCTACACCATTTCCAGATTACACAAAGACTTTAATGAAGCAAATAAATCCCTCGCGGTAATGACTTATAACTCTATGAGATGAAGTTATCTTAGAACTTTTTGGTATTCAAATTTGCTATGTTCTTGATATTTCTAATTTCATTTCATTTCATATTTCTTTATATTAATATACTTCATTTTAATTTTAGTTACTTTGATTTTATTTGTTTCTTGTTGTTTATTTTATTTTTATTTATTTTATTCAATTATTTATTTTTATTTCCCCTCTAATTAATTAGTTCTTTAATTGTGTCGGCAAATTAGGTGAAATAGGGAAATTTGACAATTTAAAATTAATTTGGGTTTGAAAAGCTAATGAAAATTCAAATTTCATACGCATTCAAAAGTAGGGGCGTTCATAGATTGAAATCTATGGATTAGGAGTCAATCTATAATCAAATCCATATTATATCTGATTGAGATCTTTCCAATCCACAACCAATCCTTGAGAGTCTTAATCCAATCCAATCTGATCTGCTAATGACGAATTCTATGGATTGGAGTCTGCAAATTCATGGATTGGGATTTAAATTAATTAAAAAAACTAAGAATAAATATTTGAACTAAAAACTTTAACTAATTAAATGATTAAAACCAAAATTTAAATATTTGAACTATAAGCAAAAAAGTTTATAAAAATAAGCTCTTTCTTTCAACTATATTCTTTTTTTTTAATTTTAATAGTTAAAATTCAAAAAACAAAAATGCCAAAGCCTTTTGAAAAAAAGTATTTTATATTTTAATTGCATTAATCTCAAAAGTTTAGTAGGTAGGAAACTTTAGGCGGTTTTATATAGAATGTGGAAAGGGTAAAATCCTAGTATCTTTTTTATACGGGACTCCTTAAAATTGCATTTAAGGCTTCTAGTTAATAAGCATTATAAATATATTTGAAATATGAGAAAAAACGGTAGGTTGTTTTTGTCCCAGCTGTTTGGCATCTCTTTACTACCTCTAGGTTAGAGGTTCTATTCTCTCAAGCATAGAACATAGTTTTTTGTATATTCTATTTCTATATATATATTTTTTTATTATATCGAATATATGGATTATCCGGACTGGGAATGCTCAATCCGCAGTTCCATCCGCGTATATTGGATTAAACCGATTATGCGGATTGATGGATTCCGTGAGCACTCGTATTTAAAAGCATCATCACATGCACCAGTATTCAGCTTATCAATTTTGCCTTCTCCACTGTTCGATCAACTCAAGAGGTCTTCAGATGGACGAGTGCAGATCACCCCAACAATGAAACGTCCCTACCAAAACAACAAAAAACAAAGCCCACTCTCCACGTGCCATGTGTCCCACTCTCCACGTGCCATGTGTCCCACTCAGCCGAATGTGTTCTGCTATTACGAGTCCCACCGACTCCCGCGCGCCCGTGTGCTTCGCTCAATTCCTCTTCACCTTGTGTTCAGCATAAGGCCAGCTCCTAGTTGCACGATGCCATGCGTCTACTGCGTTGATGCCCTAGTTTTGCCCCACCATTTCTCTCGCCTAGCATGTGAAGTCCTATAAAAAAATGAGCTGGAGTCGTTTTTAAGACTGGAACTTATATATTGTGCTAAAACAAAGCACGAGGAAGCTAAGAAAACCCACAAAAGAAAAATGGGAGAAAAAGAAAAAAAAAAGTAAAATTTTAGTTTAGTTTTAGGATTTATAATTTTGCTTCTACAAAATCCAAAGGCGAAGCATTTTAGAAGGACCATAACGGAAACATGAAGAAGACTTCTTTGAAGCTTGTGACAACCTCAATAAGTTTTCTTTATCTCTTTCTCTGTGTTTATAAAATGTTTGAACATGGATTTTGTAAATTTTTGTTTCCATTTATGAATTAATTTTGTTCTAGAGATTATATTATATCTTAAAATTTAATCTGGTTTGTTATTTATTCTAATTAATTGTTTTGTCTAAATTAAGTTGAATAATTGTTCTATGTGGTTTTCATGCTTTCAATTATTTGATCACCAATTAGTTAAATAGGAATCCGTAAAATGCTATCAGGAGGGGGTTTATACGCTAGGCCAAGTATGGGATAATGTAACTTTTAGCGGGATAGGAATATGCCCTCTAGTATTGTGTAGCCATTAACAAAATCCTAACCCCTAATGAATTTTAATTAATTAGTAGACATACAAATATAGCTACTAATTAATTTATGATAATTTCTTTGACTAGTAGGAGGGTTTATCAATAATTTTGAAAGATTTTGACTATTATTTAATTAGATAACATAATTAAGGCGATTGATGGATGCTTCATGGCATACTTAGGTGAAATTAAATACCTAGAGCATTTTGTTTCATTATATTTCACTTTGTTAGTTCCATTTCATTGTTAATTTAGTTTTCTTTTATCATTTAGTTTAGTTAATTTTAATTTTATTAAATTAGTTTCTTACTAAAAAACGATAAATCAAATAATTCTAGAGTTAGTCAATTTCAATAATCAATTATAATTAAATACAATTTTTGTGGGAATGATGCTTTATTTATCACTCTATTACTTGTATGTGATCACATACACTTGTGCATAATTAGCAAACAACAATGATAGACTGTATCCTATAATAGAACCATGAATAAGTCCTAAATACATAAATCTAACGTTTAAGGAACCGACAATAATAATAATTAAATAAAAATTTAATTTATCATTCACTATAACCATTCATGATAATAATATAATTAATTACATATAAAAAACCTAGAATGTCATCTTTCTAAAATTACCGTTCAATGCAAAGAAGGATAAAATAAATAATATAATTTATGTCTATGAAATATTCATCAATCAGCTGTAATGCCATTTGTTGGAAAATATAATTAGATTGGCGCAATAAAGTTTTAAAATTTTTAATGCCAATATTCTTACTCATGATGTTATAAACAATAAATTAAGGCATAATTTAATTTGTACCTTTTGTGGACTAGAAACTGTTCTTTTAGCTGAATAATATGAATCTCCACCAATAAATCCTCGACACTATTCGTCTTTGATAGAATATTCTGTGTGTGGACACAACTCAACAAATATTCTACATCGGGTTTCTACTACTCCAACAACACTAGTGCACAAGAGTGACAAATTTCTAGAGGTAAGGAGCCCGATCTCTTTCTTTGGAGTTTTCACATAGGCAATTTAAGAAGTATGGAGATGCAAGGTCTCTATTTATAGAATGTGGTAAGAGGAGTTTTTTTCAAACTGGGAAACTTAGAAAAGTTATCTCCTAAGATACCTTGAAAAGCACGCCCATTACAATGATCTTCCACCCGCAGTTGGTGTGCGCCAATTGTACAGGTATTGTAATTCAAAAATTGTCTCTATTACAGTATGGGAAAATATGATTTTTTGCATCATCTAGAATTCTTCTAGTTCAAAAATCTTCCAGTTTAAATTAGAATAATACCACAAAGAAAATTATACAATTTAAATAATTATAAATGATAAATTAGCCCTAAATCAAATATTATTAAGATTTAAATTAATTATTTAAATTCAATGTTCAAATAATTGTTTGAATAATATTTTTATAAAATTAAGGGTTATTAACAACCCCAACTTTACTTTAAAGTTTCTCTCCCCCTAAGCTTTAAAACCTCCCACTTTACCACCTCAAACCTTTTAATCTTCTCTTTGCCACTTCTGTTTAATTTTCCATCAAAAGTGATGGAAATAAACCCATGTGAGGGGCACATGGGGGTCGTTGGAACTATTTATGGCTCAATAATAACCTTCTTGCCCCTATAAAGCAAAATCCTAAATTGAAAGTCCTTGAATTATTTTTTCCCAACTTTTCAAATGAGAATGTATACAATAATTCTCACTTGGGACTAACAAAATATTTTTTTTTCTTTCCCAAACAAACCACCCAAGTATAACTTACTTTGTTATATTTTTGTCACTTAGGATGAAAGATTAGACAAAGGGACAAAGTGAGGAGATACGATAATTTGATATAATAAAGTAGTGATTTTTAAAGTTCAGAGAGCAAAACAGGGGAAACTCTAAAGTTTAGGAACTATTAGTGTTAATAATCTTAAAATTAATTAAATAAATAATTTACTAAAATAGTCATGCCATGGGCACCATACACAGTCCAGTTAGACTAAACATAGAGTCAACAATCTAATTGGACTATGGTGCGTGCTCTAATTAGGCTTGTATCACTACAAGAATTGAAGCCTTTAGCGACAACTTTTTTGTCGTCGCTAAAGATTCGTTGCTAAAAAGTTAAAGCTTTTGCAATGACATCTCTTTACTATTTCTTAAGGACACGAATCTAAACTGATGACATCATCAACAATATTTCATGATGATCTTTTTGAAAATTATCGTCACTAAAATTTTTTACATTTTTGAACATTTTAAATAATAAAGATGTCGTGGATAAAAGATTTTTGCATACATTTTTAGCAACAATATTTTGTTTTTTACTCTTTCAAAATGCAAAAAATAAAGATTTAATCGCAATTAAATAATTAATTTAATCTTAATTTTTAACTAAAAATATTTATTAATTTTTTAAAAATAAATATTAATTGAAATGTGATTAAAATGACCTAAGGCAAAGATAATTAAAAACTATAATTAATATTAAGTAACATAACACAAGATATCATATACACCTCACAAGATAAAATAAAACACACTACATGGTCTAGTAGCATAGAAAAAAATAAAATAATAGTAAAAGTCCAATCATAGACAAAATGTCTAATCCCTAAGTTTACATTTTTTTCATTTTCTTCCTCTTCTTCGTCAAAAGAAGGCATTATACTTGCAGGGGGTGGTGGTATGTTCACAGTGAGTCCTAAGTTGAATTGCCTCATTTGAGAAACTAGATGTACGTTACTCGTACACAATTGTGTGAACCAATGTTGCACCTTTGGAGACAACTAGGTATGCTAAAACTCGTACTATGGACCAAAAGATGAAGAAGTAGAACCTAATTGTCTCCGACTCATTTAAAGTCCCATTCTAGTTTGATGACCCCAACGCTTCCGTAACACATTTTCAAGTAGGGCAACCTTATTAATAGCAATGGCAAAAGAGCTGGATACAGCTTGCATTGCTTGAGTTTGTCTCTCCCAAACCATCTGGCCTTATAATTAAGAGTGAAGAAAGAATTATTAATTAACAAACAAATTAGTTATAAAATAAGGTTTCATTTAAAGAGATGGCCATAATTTAATAATATATGTGGCCTCTACAACTTCATTGGCCTAACCCTTACCCTGACGAAAATGTTGACCACGTTAGTTATTGATCAAGGCTTGCGGCCAGCATGTCTTAGGGTTAATCTATAACATTGAATTGATGTTACAGTTCAATTTCTCATATTTTCTTTATATAAATGACTAGCCAATAAAGGTTCATACAATATCTTACCTTTTTGTATCGATGTTGCAAATTAGATGATTGCTCCTAATAGGTTGACCATCTTGCTTTTTTGTGGTTTGTCGCATTCATTTATGATCAAGCCTGTAAAAAAGATTATGCTTTTACAATACATTTCACTAAGTCAAATATATTTAAAAAAAATATTGATAGGGAAACAACTTGAAATTCAGGCGAGCTAAACCATTCACAACAGTTCTACTAGCAGTCCCTATTCTTAATAGTTTTAGGCATAACATCTAGATCATATTTTTTGAAGTGCCTGTTGAGTTCATTCTTCCAATCTCAATAGCACTTTTGAGCTTCACGATTGATGTAAGCAAGTATCTCGCCCGTCAACTCAATCTCAAGCCATTGCCACATTTTTTAAAAATATGTTATATTACATGTTCCACAAAAACATAAGAAAATTGAATTAGTAAATACAGTCAGGGATCTTGTTTCTATATGCTAGCAAGCTGGACCTCCAAGTAAGAAAGTGGTTACATAATGCCTCATGTGTACCCCAATAGTGCTTGCAAGCCATGCGCTAAAGTCCCGGACAGCCTTCATCGTATCATCTGTCTGTTCAAACTGGACAAGGCATTTTCCATTGAGCACCATCCATTTGACAATGTCTATCGTCTTGGACTTTCTCCTACCCTATGGCTCAAAAAAGTTGGTATTGTATATTTAAGCATTATGAATTAAAGAAAGTCAACAAGAATGTGAAAAAAAGAACACATAAATACAAAAATTCATACATGATTAACAATGGGACAGTAGCATGATCTCATGTCTTTGTGGGAGCTTAGATCCCCTAGCTGATTTAGCGCACATGACAACCTCACTAGACATGTTGCACGTCGTTTGCCACCAAATTCTTGAATGTCAATAGAACTAGTGTTGCTGTATTTTCTACACAAATTATATAATTTAATCAAGTCTAATCAATTTTTATCTTTTTCACCTTTAATTTTATTCAATTTTATCTAATTATTTGTACTTCAAACTTATGAATTTTTTTACGTAAAAATTATACAATAATTATATTTTGTTCTAATTATTCTTTATTATTACATGTTAATTTAACTATTATTAATCTAATTGCTAATTTTTATTTTTATTTTTGTGTTTAAGTAAATTAGTAATTATTAACCACTTAAGTAATTAATTACTATTACTTAATTATTATTTATTAATTGCTAATTATTATTATCATCATCATCATCATCATTATTATGTTTAATAAATTTTAAGTATAAAGAACCAACCCAAATAGTTATTAATTTTATATTTAATAAATTATTAATTACTAACAACTTGTCTAATTAATTACCCGTACTTAATTACTAGTGATTAAAAGATAATTATCATTATTTTATGGAACAATTAATTTTATATTTAATGAATTATTAATTACTAGCCACTTGTTTAATTAATTACCCTTATTTAATTACTAGTTATTAAGTGATAATATCATTATTTTGATGTTTAATAAATTATTAAACTTTTTATGTTCAATAAATTATTAATTTTAAATCACGTACATAATTATTTGTCATTACTTAGACATTTTATTACAAAAATAACAATTATATATGAAAATAACATAAACAACTCCGAAACATATTCAACCTAACAATAAAACATAATTAATCAATTCATTATAAAAAATTATATACAAAACTCAATAACATATTCACAACATATTAAACATTAAAAAGCAAAAAATAAAATAAAAATAACAACTATATATGAAAATAATATATTCACCATATTCACCAAAAATAACAACTATATTAAAAAACCTAAAACAAACTCTATAACATATACAACATATATACTACAACACCAACAAATTTAACAGAACATACTCATGTTTAATCATATTCCATACAACTTATCACATTTAATCATGTTTAATCAAAAAATAACACATTTAATCATATAAACCAAATAAATTCTTCAAAAAGCAAAAACGCACATTTAAGCACCACAAAACTAGAGTAACTAGATGCAATGGCTACAATTAACAAGTTGATTATACTGCCCTTGTAACTTGGAAGTTCATTTATCTTTGTGTAGTGCATCTTTATGCTCTTACCCATAATACAGTAGGTTTCTTCTTTACCACCTAGTCCTACATGCCTATATAGCACTACAACTTTCCTATACTTTCTTTTCTCATTCCAATACCTTTTGTTTTCCTTTCTATATGTATTTTAATGTTATGGGGTAGTGGTGTTGGGCAAAGTGGACCGGGGCTAGGAGGAGTGTGGGTGGGGTTAGGTAGAGTGGACGCGAAGGGAGAAAAAAAAGGAAGGAGAGAGAGGTGGAAGGAGAAAAAGGTGGCAGTGGCAGAGGGGGGCAGTAGGCGTTAGGCTGGACAATGGCCAAAGATAGTGGGTGGCAGGCTGGGTGGAGTTAGGGTGTGTGTGTAGGGGGAAGGGGTGTGGCGAGCAGAGAGAAAGATAGAGAAAAAGTATAGGATAGAGAGAGAAAGAAAAAAGAGATCTAAGGAAGAAGGGCATGGTGCTACTTAATATAGTCGAGACTTTTAGTGACGATTGTCTAAACATCATCATTATTATTTTATAAGATGATGATGTTTCATTTAAACAAATTTAAAAATATTTTTAGCAACGACAAGACTTTTAGCGACGACTATCACTAATTTTTACTGCTTAAAATTTTAATAAATTTTGAATTTTAACTTTGTAGGACAATAAACTACAATCGGTGAAAGCTGGCCACAGTTGTTGACCCATTGTCACCAAGGTTTTTGGTCGACGCTAACGCTAATTTTTTCTTGCGCCAACTAGCATTTTCTGGAGTGAGCAGATGGATTTTTAGGCCAAGCTTTTACCGATGATAGTGTCTCTAAAAGTCCATTTTTTGGCATAACTTTCATAACTTTTCCTGCGAAAATTTCTACCAGATTTTTAGTGACGGTATGTTGTCACAAAAAGTGGGTCCTATTATAAAAAATTAATAGTTTTGAAGCATTTGTTATAAATGTTTTAGAAACGACATAGTCCTCTTATAGCGATGACAAATGTCGTTGTCGAAAATGTCGTCGCTAATTTGTCTTATCATCAAATCCAAACTATTCTTCCTTTTACATTACCCTTAGTATCTAATCTTCTCTTGTTCTATATCCAAAGTTAGTGAGCTAGTATTGGGATCCAGTGGACATGTGTTATCAGGCTCCTCTAAGTATAAATAAAATAATCACTTATTATATATTTATTAATTAGCAACTTCGGTGTCAATCTATTATAGACCCAAAAGTTGTACTATTGGAAAAATAATACGCAGCGAAATTTTAAAAATTTTAAATCAGAGTATTTTCCAAAACACAAGTTTGACATGCTATATGTATAAATTAACCTGATCTTACTAACCTTGTATTCGCCGAAAAGCTCCCGAAATCTATGTAGAGAAGTAACGTTCCAGAAGAGCCTCAACCAACTGGTCTTCTTTGCTATTCTCTATCCACGATCGGAGTGAGTGTGAGCTCACACGTACAGCTCTTCCTCAAGGTGACTCTCCTTCCAACCAATTGAGAGAACCCAAAGCTATTGTTTGTGATTTGTGAACAAGAGCTTTCAGGGAGTTTCAGATTCTCACCAGTAGAGTATCACTCTTAATCTCTCTATTGATCTAAATAACTCATTAGACTCACTCCCTATTTATAGAGGTTGGGTCTAGGATCATTCCTTATCAGATAAGGTCTCAAAAATTCAAAACAGAACCAAATTTGGG
>CAMOHE010054688.1:2319-31642 GCA_946598075.1 Artocarpus hirsutus | reverse complement strand
CATTTTTAGATCATCAATTAACGGTCCCAAGTATACGTCAATGTCATTGCCTAGTTGGTGAGGACCCGAAATCAATAAAGACAACATTAAAAACTTCCGCTTCATGCACATCTTCGGAGGGAGATTATAGTTAACAAGTATTACGGGCCAAGTGCTATGCCTACTACTCATGTTACCATGTGGGTTCATTCCATCAGTCGACAAAGCGAAATGTATGTTTCTTAGATCCGCACTAAAGTTAGGATGATCGGCTTCTGCGTTTTTGAATAAAAACCTCAAACGTAGTACCGGTGGAATGTACCATAACACTTTCTTTGGCACTCCATTCTTGCCATCTTTTTGCTCCTTTCCTTTCTTCCACCTTGCTTGTTGACAATCTGGACAATAATTCTCGTCCTTTTACTCATGCCTATAGAGAACACAATCATTTTCACATGCATGAATTTTCTCATAATCCATGCCCAAAGTGCTCAAAGTCTTCTTAGCCTCATACATACTAGTTGGTAATTTATTACCCTTTGGTAGAAGCCTTCGTAAAAATTCCAACAGCTTTGTGAAACTAGAATTCGACCAGCCACCCGACGCTTTCAAATTCCATAATCCAACTAAAGTGGACAATTTAGTGAAATTGGTACACCCCTCATACACTAGTGTCTCTGCATCATTCATCATAGTCTTAAATAAATCCGGACGGTGCACAAAGTGTTCTTCTAAATCATTGACCATGTCAACCATATTGTCTTCGTCCTCTGTATTATCCTCCACAATAGATTGCTTTTCTTTATTTAGTAAAGTTGGATTGAAATCAGACTCGCCATGAAAATGCCACGTTTGATAACTACTTATGATTCCATTTCGAAATAAATGTCCTCTAACAATTGTAATTGGATGCAATCTATGGTGTCCACATTGAACACAAGGACATCAAATTTTATCACCATTTGCATGACTTTTGACAAAATCCAAAAACGCTTCCATACCATTCACATAGTCTTTAGACAATCGAAAATCCCACATCGATTTCCTATCCAATTTGTAATTCCTAAATCAAAATAATAAATATATAGCAAATATTCAATTAAAATTAATTTCACAATTTATATAGATACCCACCTACATATATTAATTAATCATAAAAAAAAAAATCACCCATTATAAAACAAGTTACACATACTCATTATAAAACGAAGAAATCATACCCATGATCCACAATACAAACTTCATGGAATTAACAACAAATCAACAACTATTTATCAATTTCGGATTAATTATACATCACAATCAACAACTATTCTCACTTTCTACAAAAAAATTACAATTTGGGCTCAGATTAAGGAGTGTGGAGGTGGAGACGGCGGCGACTGATTCAGACAAGTATGTGTTTGTATTTGTGAAGTGTGTTTCTAAAATGTGTCTGAATGCCGAAGTCGAAAAGGGGTTTTAAGTAAGCTACCATGATGGTTTTCTAAAAAAACCATCGTGGAAGATACCACGATGGTTTTCTCGAGAAACCGTCGTGGTATCTCTCATATTCAATGACGATTTTTCGATAAAACCATTGTGGTATCTTCACCCCATACCACGACGGTCTTCGTTTTCATGGGTGTAACTTGCCGTGCAATTTTGACCTTACCACGATGGTTTTTAGGAAACAGTCGTGAAATAAAGGTCGTGTAATTAATAATTTCTTGTAGTGAATATTAAAATTAAGTTATCTAAATTAATCCTAGAGCTAAATGGTACCAATATTAACCAATACTAAACAACAATTTTTGACAACGGTGCCAAAAATTTGTTGCGAATCTGTAAGGGCATGGGTCTATAAGTAATAAAGTGTCTCGGAGTACAAATATCGTTTTCCACAAAGATTGTGTTAAATTTTACCTAAGTACTGAAATTAGATTAACTCTAGAATTATTTAGACATCCAAAATTAAAAATAAAAAAAATAAAAATGAAGACTAAAATAAATGAGAATGAAAATAAAAACTCTAGATGAAAGACTACACCTAACTATCCACTATGCCCATCCTATTCAACAATTATCAATTAGTTTCACTCAATTCATCAAACAAGGCACTGACATCACCTCATTACCTCTCTTGAACGTCAAATGAGATAATAAGTGTAGGCATTTTAAACAATATCTTAATCTAACCAAGTACGTACACACTATTAACGTTCAAGCCTCACACACGATTACCTAAGTATTACCAAGCTCGTGAACTCACTAACACCTAGATTGCATCTCTCCAATCGAACATATGAAATTCCCTCTTCCAAGCATCAATTCCACATATCTAAATCGACTAATTTAGTGGTCAAGTAAATTAGAGGCATTAAGCTTACATCACACAAATAAATTGAGAACAAAATTCATCAACAACAAACTAAATTGTTTAAGCCAAGCTACATCAATCCTCTAAATAAAATGAATCATTCCATAGCAATTATCATCAACAAAATCCAAAAGAGTTTACTTATAATAAAAAACAACAAAAAATTTATAGAGAATAAAGATTAGAATAAACTTTTGTAGAGAAACACTAAATCTCCTCTCCTTTTTTGGCTTCTTAAAGCTCCAAAATATGGTCTCCTCTTGAATTTGATGAAGATAAATTGTCAAGATTGAAATCCAAATCTAAAACAAAAGATCAAATTCAAAATACAAAATTAAACTTATACTAATTTTATTTGTTTACAAAGATAGGGGAGTTCTCTCAAGATAGAGACCAAAATCAACCAAAATAATTATTTTTTGTCTCTAAAAGTGCCTCCATTTCTTAGCCATCCTCCTCAAGATGGTCATATCATTTCCCTTTTATAGGTTTCCTTTTTGAGATTTGTGCCCTACACAATCAAGTATTTAATGTATTTTGGTGCTGCAGTGGAAGATTCCCTACTGAACCATAATCTTGTCCACGTGCAAATATACACGGCCACAAGTAATAGATTGGTATGTAAAGTTTTCGATCCCACTAGGATTGTGTTTAATTTGCATTAAGTATCGAAATTGGTTAGCTCTAAGATTATTTGGATGACAAGATAGAGGAATAAATAAAAGAACTAATAAAAAATAATTAAACAAATGAAAATAAATAATGAAATCAAATAATTAAAATACGAGAGTATCGATTTCATCATAATTAATCTGCATTAATTTTATTGTTAAGCAAATCTTATAGTTTCTTAGACCCCTAATTAACCCAATTATCTCTCCTGAGTGTCAAATTGGATGATATGCTTAAAAACTAGATTCCAATATCCCTATTAAGTACAAGTAGTTTAAATACTCATTAAGCTCTAGTTTTTCTGATAACTACAAAGGTATTTTAGGCCTCCTGAACTCTAAAAAATCCTAAGTTATGCTATCCGATTTGGATGTATAAAATTACCTCTTCCTAGCGCCTAATTTCATGCATCAAAATCATCTAATTCATTGCAAATAAACTAGAAGCATTAAGAATAGGACAACACAAATAAACCATGAAAAAACACTTAAAATAAATCAACATTAGGCAAAATCAAGGCTCTAGAAAAACAACTACTCCCTAAATAAATTTAAACATGCTAAAATCAAGGGCTACAAATCACAGAAATAAAAAAAGAAGAGAATAGGAATGGAAAACCTATTTTGGAGTTGTCACAAGCTTTAAATTCTTATTCTTATTCTCTTCTCTTACTTCTTGATCTCCAAATGCCTTCTCCGATGATGAGTTAAAAGAAGTAAAGCCTAAACATAAAACTAGAAATCAAATACTAAACTAAAACAAAAGAAATATATATTTTTCTTTTCTTTTTCCTGATGTTCTTAATTGTAATCAGCTCCAAATCTGACAAAAATTGTGCCTCCTCCTCTACGCGCCTCCTTTCTAGGGTTCTTGGGTTAAAGTGGGTATTTAAGGCCTCCAATAGGGTCAAATCTTGGCCGTCAAATCAAAACAGGGGCTAAATTAGCCCATGATCTCTTTTCAGCACGCTATAAAGTGTGCTATGTGGCCTTTGTGTAGGCCTAGGCTGTGATATCCTTTAGCATGTGCCTACACACTCATCTAGGTGTGGCTGCGCAAGGCACTGATTACCTTAACCTAGGGGACCTTCTAAGCCATCTTTTTGCACCAAAAATCCCACTAAGACCCATGGTTTATTTTCCTACAAAAATGCGACAATAAGCCATCAAAATAACACACATGCTTGATGATTGTTACAAACATTAAGCTCAAAAGTTACCTGATTTATGAGTAGTAATAATAGTTTTTGTCTTTCAACTCTACAAAATCACAAGTAATGGAGGGATGTGTAGAGTTGTTGATCCCAGGAAGATTGTGTTTAATTTACATTAAGTACCAAAATTGATCAACTCTAAGATTATTTGAACAACCGAATAGAGCAACAAATAAAATAAACTAATAAAAAATAACTAAGCAAATAAAATGAAGTAACAAAACAAATAATTAAAAATACTAGAGCATCAATTTAACTATAATTAATCCATACTAATTTTATTATTAAGTAACTCTCATAATTTATTAGTCAAGAACTCTTAATTAACCCAATTACCTCTCTTGAGCATTAAATTGGATAATATGCTCAAAAATCTGATTCTAGTATCCCTATCTAGAACCAAGTAGCTAACATCCATTAAGTTCTTATTCTTCTAATGACTATGTAGGAACTATAAATCTCATGACCTTATAGTCACCTGGGTTGTATTTTTCACAATCCATACATTGAATTTTCCTCTCCCGAGCACTAAACCCCATATACTAAATCATCAAATTCATTAGCTAAATAAATTAGAACCATTAAGTGTAGGAAAACACAAATAAATCATAAAAAACCATTTAAAATAAACCAACAGTTCATAATTAAGCAAAATCAAGCCTCTAGAAAGACAACTACTCCAAAACTAAAATTAAATAAGCTAAAATCATGGAATCTACAAATCAAAAAAATAAAAAGAAGAGAATTGGAATGAAAAAACCCAATTTGGAGTTGTCATGATCTCAAAGTTCTTCTTCTTCTCCTCTTCTAGTTTTGATCTCCAAATGCTTCTCACCTAAATCTAAAACTAGAAATGAAATCCTAAACTAAAAACAAAAGAAATATATATTTTTCTTTCTTTTTTTCTTTCTTCTATTTTTCCCCATCCTTTACCTTGGAATCAACTCCTAATCTCCCTTGGGAATTGTGCCTCCTCCTTTATGCTCTATCCCCCTTAGGTTTTTGGGTTAATATGGGTATATAAAGCCTCAATTAGGGTTAATTTTAGCCATCAAATCACAAACCGAGTTAAGCAGCCCTTAAAAGCACCATTAACGCACCGAGTGGCACAACCCACGTGCTGGGCTGTGCGGGCATGCAACAGGCCTACTCATAGGCATGCAAGCCATGTAGCAAGCCTACACTGGCACATAGGTGCCACATCCTGGCCTGCTTGCTGGGCATCAGAGTACGTAAAGGAGCATTTTAGGCCTACATGGCTACCTAGGCAACATGCACGGCCTCCCAATGGGTGCGCCTACATGCTACACGATGCGTGGGTGCATGAAATGGCTTGATTCCACCTTGTGAAGATTTCTAAACTCAATTTTCAATGCCAAAAGTCCCATAAAGTCCCATTTCATTAATTTCCTACAAAATAATGCAAAAAGCATAAAAAAATGTAAAAGCTTAAGAATTTTCATGACTCATAAGCTCAAGAATTAATTAATTTGTGAGTAAAATACTCATTTATTAAATACCGTAAGCTTAAACTTTTGCTTGTCCTCAAGCAAAACACAGGAAAAACAAAAAATTTTAAACCAACAAGAAAATGAAAGAAAAATAAAGTGTGAGTTTCATATCTATTTGATAATTAGACAAGTTTCTCAAAAGCCACAAAGTGTTCTAAAGCTCAAAGAAAATAGAAACACTAAGATTATCTAGAAGTTCGATATTGAACACTAATTTCACCCCATTTAAGACTCTTTAAGTATAAATGTCTACCAGATCACTCACTCTAACAATTGAGCTTCAGATAGACTTATGCGCTTAGAAGAACGATGATAAATCTCTAGATAATGAATTTTGGAACTACTATAAGCCCATTGTTTGTGCCGCTCTCTACTAATGTAGGTTAGTGTGTCATCAAAGATTGTAAAGACTTTTAAGGCTTATATGTAAGGCTAAGGTGAAAGGCAGATGAGAAAGCATAATTTTTTAGCTCAGGTCACCCTAGACATATAATGCACTTTGTGGACCTTGCATGAACAAATGAAAACTCACATACCAATTTTAACTTGATCATTCCTCTGCATCAATCATCCTTGCAAATTTTACTCATATGTATCCACACAAACAAAACAAGAAATTCATAAGAATTTATTCTCTTTTTGTTCTTTTTTTTTTCTTTTTTTCTTTTTTTTTTTCTTTTTTTTGAAACTCCCCCAAACTTATTTAGTTTTATACATTTGGATAATGGGGAGAAAATACATAAATGAAACTAACAAAAATAGATAAGAAAATATCAAGGAAACACTAAGAGTAACTTTGTGATACAACCAACCCATAAATGCAATTCACATCACTTCTATGCTTGCTCTCAACAATCAATCTTCAAATTCACACAATGATGCAAACATGCTTGTTAATGATAGGTCAAAAAGGGAATTCAAGAAATGGCTAAATTAAGCTTATGTGGGCAATGAAAGAAATAGGTCGAATAGGCTCAATAGGGAAACTGGCAGTGAAATTTTCATATGTTAGCTTCAAAGACTCAAACGATCCAAACAAATGCCTAAATCATCTCTCTAATGACACCTAACTTAGGATTTAGTCTTAAGTTTCACTAAACTAGGTTCTAGAGTTCATGAGATATCATGGCCTATCTAATGCATATAAGTGTTCTACAAAAGCTCAAAATTTCAAGTGATCATGATTCGTAGTGGTCAAGTGAAGAAAACAAAAGTAAAGTTCAACCAATGCTAGTCAAGCACACAAAAACCTCAATAAGTCATATTTCTAATGACCTAAGATAGCAAACTATGACTACATCATCATAGAATTCTAGTTATCTCATTTCTCAAAACTCACACTTTATTCAAACAAGAAAAGAAAATACGACTAAAAAAACCAAACAACTTAAATAAACTAAATAAGAACTACCAAACATGTTTGATGGAAGGAAATTCATGATAATTAACGACCAAAACCCAACAAGAATAATTTCCTCCCCTAAACTGAGACTAAACATTGTCCTTAATGTTTGATAACAATAAAAGAGCAAAGGTCAATAACATATACCTGAGGGTTTCTAGCCCAATGTTCGAGCTTCACCTATCTTCTTAAATCATTTTCTATCACAACTCAAGTTCTAAAGCTCTCAA
This sequence comes from Artocarpus hirsutus, assembly GCA_946598075.1. NCBI lineage: Eukaryota > Viridiplantae > Streptophyta > Magnoliopsida > Rosales > Moraceae > Artocarpus > Artocarpus hirsutus. The sequence continues at coordinate 24,276 of CAMOHE010054688.1, read as the reverse complement.
TTATCTCAGCATCTATCAAAACACATAAAATTTAAACTTAATACAACATTCCAATATAAACAACTTAAACACCTAAGTAAACAACTAAAACCTTTAGAAACATCTAATAAAATTCAAATAAAACTAAAACAAAAAGAAAAAGAGTGAAGGGATAGAGAGTTTGGGGTGCCTCCTAATAAGCGCTTGATTTAAAGTCATCAACTTGACATTTGAAAAAGCTAATCAAAGAGTGGTTTTTGCCCATAGTAGGTATCATAGAACTCTACAAATAAGTCTTGTGATCTGATGTCGTCAAGCTTGACATAATGCAAAAATACTTGGCACATGATCCCAACAAGATTCGGCTTCAAAGGACGTGCTTGGTGGGCTTAAAAAAATGATGCTAATTTTGGAGGACGAGGTGTTAGCCACATTGGATCCTAATAAATGTGATCTTCAAATACTGGTGTGGAAAAAATCGATTGAGCCTTATAGACCTTTTCTTATGATTCTTGATCAGTAACTAAGTCATTAGTCTATTCCTCAATTAAAGAATCTTAAAACTTTAGAGAATCAACATTAAACATCTTCAAGTACTCCTCACATTGGGTAAACTCCTCAAGATGGCAATCTTGCTTGTATCTAATTGGAACATCCATAGTAGAAGTAAATGCTACCAATTCTTCAATTTGTTTTTCGATTTCCTCTACCCTTTTTAAGGTTTCAAATGACTCCTCTAACTCTTCATATTTTGGTCATTCCTTTTTAGATATTGACGAGCCTCCATAAAGTCCATAAATATGGCTTGAAGTTCGAGAGATACACCTATCTTTTGAGATTGGATGTCAAGCCTTGGCTTCAAATTGATGGAATTGTTCCAACACCAATTATCATACTCCGCCATGTCTTCCAACATATAATAGGCATTGTCCATGGATAGTTGGTAGAAAGAGGTGGTACCATTCTTGCTTTCAACCCAATTTCTTGTTGCGGCACTAACCCATTGAGAAAATTTTAACCTCCCTTTAGAACCCATGGTAAGGAAATCAAACTAGCTACTCTTTATATCTCCATCAAGCACTATGCATTGGTTCTAAATCATATTGGGCAAAAGTCAAGAGGACTAAAAACAAAAATGGAACAAAAAACAAAGGAAACTAAAGAAAAATATTAAAAACAACAAAAATATCCAAATTAATTCTAGAGCCAATTAGTACCGATATTAACTAAAACTAAACAACAATTCTTGGCAACTATGCCAAAAACTTGTTGCTAGTTCGCAAGTGCACTGGTTGTATAAGTAATAAAGTGTACTAGAGTATGATTTTAGCCATAAGTATGTAATGTGCAATTTTGGAGGAGACTCGTCAATATACTAAGAGGAATGACCAAAATATGGAGGGTTGGATGAGAAGTTGATAAGGTTGAATGCAACAGCGAGAAGTCGTTTGAAACCTTAAAAGGGTAAAGACAATGGGAAAACAAATTAAAGAATTGGTAACATCCACTTTTGCTATGGATGTTCCAATTAGATAAAAGCAAGATTGCCACCTTGAGGAGTTTACCCAATGTGAGGAGCACTTGAAGATGTTTGATGACGATTCTCCAAAGTTTAAAGATTCTTCAAGTGAGGAAGGGACCAAAGACTTGGTCACCGAAGAACAATCAGAAGAAAAAGTCTATGAAGCTCAACCGATTAAGTCCACACAAGCAATTAAAGATCACATTTATGATGATCTAATGTGGCCAACACCTCCTCTACCAAAATTAGCGCTACTTTTTTTAAGCCTAGCAAACACATTTTCCGAAGCCGAATCTTGTTGGGATCATGTGCCAAGTATTCTTGCATTATGTCAAGCTTAAGGGAATCACATTATCAAACTTATTTGTAATCTCTATGACACCTACTATGGGTGAAAGTCGCTCTTCTTCAAAAGTCAAGGTGATGACTTAAAAGCAAGCGCTAATTAGGAGGCACCCCAAGCTCTCTATGCCTTTACTCTTTTTATTTTTGTTTTAGTTGTGTTTGATTTTTATTAGATGTTTCTTAAGGTTATGGCACGGAGAGGTTAAACATTGTTATACATAGCGACACCAGTGTGATTCATCATTTTTGCATACTTGGACACAACATGATTAAGAGACCTCTAGAGATATGGTTAGGTTTGAAAGCTCTAAAAGAGCTTTGGAACAAGTATAGTAGCCCAAGAATGAGCTCCAGGTTATACTCTACATACTGCATGCATTCATGTATTGTTATGTTATTACATGATATTCTTGTTGTGTCTTACATAATGAAATTGTATTTATGAGTCAATGCATGTGATTTAAATTGTTTTCTTGCAATAATATTGCCCCCACTACTCACCATTTGGCTCACCCCTTATTAATGTTTTTCTCCCCCTTCTAGGATCCTTCTAGAATCTTATAAACTGTGTTAGTAGCTAGTAGTGTTCAGATGCCGCTTTCAAAGTTTTGAAGCCTGAGACATTTTATTTTACAGTGTTACTATATTTGTTTTCAATTCTAAGTGTGATATCGTATGTTGCATATAGAAACTATATCTATACAACAATGTCCCAAGTCTATATAATTTTGGCATGTTTTTGCCATTTTTAATTTAAAGACTCTAGACCATGTATTTTACCTATTTTGAGTAATAATGTTTCTCAGTTTTGGATTAGCATAATCCGGCTTTATTTACTTTAATTGCATTTATCTATTAATGCTTATTTTAGGGCATTATAGTTCTTGGTATTAGTGCACAACTTCAGATTTCATAGTAATTAAGCCTGTGTGAATTTTCAATTGTGTTTTGTTTTACTTGAATAGTTTTGATTGAATTTTCAATGGCCTTTTGCATTAGATAAATAGTTTTGCTATCGGGACATGTGTCATAAGTTAAACACATAGTGCAACAAAATTGAGAATTTCTCGTGAGTCGTTATAGTTTTGTTCTTTCTTAACATTCCTCCTTCGTTTTTAAATTACAAGGATAGATTTTTTAAGAGGGTAGGGTTGTAACACGAAGATAAATTAATTAAGATTAATTAATTTGAACTGGTTGTTAGTTTTAATTAATTGAAAATTGGAGATTAATTTTTAGTTGTAATTTTATTCTTGAATATGTTTTTTAAGTTGAAAATCATTGTTGTAGATTGAACTTCAATTTTTCTTCAGTTATATGTGTTTATATAATTGTTTTTAAATAGAATTTGGACTTTATCATATCTATTGGGCTTCATTTACAATTACATATTTTATAAAAGGCCTAACCCTATTATTTTTCTTTCTTCTTTTCTTTTGTCCTTTCTTACATTTTTTTTTTATTTTCCCATTTCATTTGTTAGCCCAAGAATGACTTCCCAAGAGAGGGGGTCAATTGGGTTTTTGAAAACTTTTTCAAATTAGTGGAAAATTAGAATAAATCATAAAATCAAAGAATAAGAGAACCCTAAAAAACAAAAGCATAGATCACCAAACAATTCAAACCAAACAACACATGTAAAATGGTACAAATAAGCAAGTACTCAATGTTAACAAAAATCACTAAGAAAGTGTCCAATCAAATAAAATTTGCAAAAATAAAAGAGAGAGGGGAGAAGAAATTAAAATGCGATTTATAATGGTTAGGCAATAAGTTTATGTTCACTATCACCAATCGATGCATGATTTGACCTCTTCCACTATCTCAATCAACTTTCGGCATGATCACACCTTGTACAATTTGGTGAATTCTTTTATCAAAGGTTCATCAAACCTCGACAATCTACCAATTTTTTACAAAATTGGCTAATAAAAAATAAAAACCCTAGTTTACAAAGCTTGGAAACCTATCATTCGAATGGCATTTTGGTGTTTTGGCTCACTCGCAATATAATCTATCCAAAAAATGATAACTACAAGATGAAGATCAAGTGGAGGATGTGAGAAACTCTTTAGAAAGGATATAGAATAGGATTAATTACAAAACTTTCTCCTCAACTATAACCCTTGTAATACTATGCCCCTAACTTTAGAATGTATTATTACTTTCTACCTGAACTTCAAAACATAATATTTGTTTCTATCGATCTATAAAATATTAAAAAGAAATCTCACTGAATTTTGATTTTAACTATAGATAACACAATATTACAAAAATAATGGGATTGTTAAACACTTTATTGAATCATTAGACTATTATCTTAGCTTGATGCAGTCATATGTAAGTGAAAGAACAGATTATTTATTTTAAAATTTTTTAAGATTTTTTAGTCAATATTTTAACAATTAAAAATTTTAAATTATATCAACTTTTTTGAAGAAAATTATATCAACTTTTTAAATTCAAATTAGCTTTAGACATAATAAAGTTACTAAAATACATCAATATTATGTACCATGTCTTAATTATGTATCAAGATTCATTAAAAGTTTTAACAAAATGAGCTTTTTCATTAATATTTCATAGTTTTGGAGGAATACATGTTATGTTTTGAAGTTTAGGAAGCATAGTGTTGTAAGGGCTATAGCTGTGGGAAAATTTTTGTAATTAATCTTATAGAGCATGTAAGTTCAAGAGAATACATGAGAATTAAATGCTTATGATCAAAAACAATATAAGAATGCTTAGAATGTTAATCTCATTGCTTGGAATGGTTTCAACTATGTTTTTATGCCTTTAAAGATAAAAAGATATTTCCGAGCCAAAATAGTCATTGTGACACGAGTCTCAACTATAAAAAACCTAGCCGTTATAAACTAAATGAGAGGCCAAAAATCAAGCCCAACAGGCTGAAGTTTGATATCTAGACAAAATAGCTCGAATGCTTATTTGATCGGTAGGCTGCCATAAGGCAGTTGACAAGACAGTGATCCAAGACTGGCAGGCTGGTGGATCAACCAGGAAGCCACCAAAGAGCCTAGAAAAATAACCTCTCTATGATGTTTAACCAACAGATCGATGGGCACAATTGGGAGGCTAGTTTGTCAAACTAACAGGACGACAGAGACCATGTAGTCCCATATGACTGGCAGGCCCGACATTACGTGTTGGTAGGCTGGTCCTACTAGACTAAGCGGTCTCTAAAAATTATTCTAAATATAGTTTTTGCAAAACTATGATAAAGTAAAGTGTACAATTTTAATGTGATTTTAAGGCTGCATTTTAAACATTAATTAGAAATTGAGTTTCAAAAGATTTAAGACAATTTGAACACTTTAACAAAATGTCTATGCAATTTCAGAAACTTATTCAAATTTTTGAAAATTTATGAATGCAAGTGTGTGTGTGATTATGTTTGCATAAATTGTATCAAGTCAAAAGAGCATAACACACTTACATAGAGGACTTAAACATTAAAACAAATAAGCATGAGTCTTCAATATTCTTCTTCTTCTTCTCCTTCATCTTAATCTTCTTATTTCTCCAAGTCTAGATCATTCTTGAGACTTGAATTGCTTCATATAATTCGATATACTTTTGTGCTTAGAAACACTCAAGAAATTAGTTAGATATTTTTACATGAATTTGTATTGTTATCATCAAAACCAAATTAAATTAACTTAATGAAATCTTGGGGCCAACATGATTAATGTTGAAGCCTTCCTCCTTTCTCTCTTTTCTTTCTCCAATTAATACTCACTCTCTATTTCTCTAATGAAACTTGAATCTTATCATAACTTCCTCATTTTAAATCTAAATTAGATGATTCTTTTTGCGAAAAACTAAGATTTTCCTAGTAAGTTCCTCTAAGCATATCACCCCATTGGAGCTCTGTCGTCCCTTCGCTATGATATGTTGTTTTCAATGGTGTTAGTCACTATCACCCACCTTTAAAATGTCCAGAATCACCATATTTTAAGGATGTCGTATAGTGATGAGGATGTCTTTTGCTAGGACTCCTCTTTCCATCCCTCTAGAGATCAAATTCGCACAACCACAAGATGGGATCATGCCAATGTGTATCACTAGAGAGTGGGGTCTAATAGAAGGAGGCAACTCTGATTGGATAGATGAAAAGAGTCTATTTTAGGCCTTGTCCACTCCTCGTTGGTCTTTGAGATTGTTAATGTGCTAAAGAAAATGGGAACATGAGGTGCACCACTTGATCCCCTTTTTTTATTTAGCAAAAAAAAGCCCTCAAGAGATTTCAACAAAAAGTTGTCCTTTTAGGAACTTCTAAGGTAGGGTTTTCTTCCTTGTTCTTTCATTTTAAAAGTCAAAGTTGTTTCTTTGTTTCCTTTTTTATTTATGACTTGTTTGTAACGTTCTTATGATAAAGTTTTGGTATGTGAGTAAATTTATAGACTCTAGAATTTATTTTCACATAGTAATATGATATTTAGTTGCATGTTCATAAATTGGAAAATGCCATGGAGAACTTGTATGTTCCTGTAGAATTTTGGTCGTACATGAATTAAAAACTCAAATGACTATTTGATTATGAATCTTAGTTTGCAAAAACTATGAATCTTACCATGGAGACATGTATGTTTCTTACACTTTAATTATGAGGCTTGTGTTTAATTAAATAATCTATTACATACATGTGAAAATTTGAGATTATAAATAATATGCAGAGGTTGGAATACGGTTAAAGGAATCATGGGAGTGTTTGGAAATTACATGCTTACTAAGTGTTTGAAAGAAAATACTTGCATGTGTAGGATTTAAACTAATTTCATAAATTAGTAAATATAGAGTTATATTAGGATTTAAACCAATAAACCCCACAATCTAAAAGTAAACTTTTTAGCTTCATTTAGGCACTTGAATCACTAAATTTGGACTTTCCTAACTCAAGATATGATTTTTTAAAGTTTGCCTAAAAGATATCTAATTTGATTCGAATCTACTCATTATAGCCTATTTTTGAAAAGTTAAATGAGCTTGAAATATAATGTAGTGAACTTTAAAAGGAATTTGGTTTCATAAATTTTAGAATTTTCTAGAATTTATTATGAATATTTCTGTACAAGAGGACAAGGCTGTATTTTTTAGAAGTTTGATTGTTGTATTTATGTTTTGAGTTTTATGTTTTTTTTTTGGAATCATTCTAAAGATATACATAAATGATCTTAGTATGTAAATTTATTGATATGCATGCTATTGAGTTCTAACCATGTGGTTATGCAGTTTACTTATTAATCATGTCTGACATGAGCTTGGTTGTATTATTTATAAAACTAATAGAATTATTATTTGAGCTCTAAATGACAATTATTAAAATCTCTAAAAGACATGGCAATTATTAATCTTGTTTAATAAAGGGTCACATGAGTGAGTTTTTCTTCTTTTCTTTAACTGGTTGGATAATCTATAAAATAGTGCTTTGCTTTCTTGATGTGTATGTAAACTAATGATGGTTTAAAGGTATGTATCTCATGTATAAGATTATTTTGGAAATGGTACATGACTATTGCTTTACACCTATCATAAGTCACTTAGTTAGAATATTGGCTTTGTAAAGACATGTGTGCGGGTTTATTTTTTATTGTTTTTACAGTTGAAGTATTATTACTACTCTTGAATATGAAATTGATCATTTTCCATTATTAGAAGGGGCAATTAAGATGTGATTATTTCTTTCTTAGTTAGTATATAATATTATGGATTTGTAGAACCTTGTAAGTAGCAGCCATATAAAAATAGAAAATTTGTACTTATTCATTTAGTTTTCATCTTAGGTGATTATAAAATCTTAAAGTATACATCCTCAGTTTCACGTAGCCATAAGAATCACGTAATTTAGACACCCGTAGCCTAAGATATGCATTTTTGAATTTCGACATTAGTGATCGATTTTGCAAAAAAATCAGCTACGACCCCTTCTAGTTTTACCTCTTTTTGGAGATCTTAATGGAGTTGAAATGAAGAATATATTAGCTTCTTGGAAAGGTCTAGATGTTAGCTTCGTCTGACATAGATTTTGTAAATTTTTTGCTATATGTAGAATATTTTATGAATATTTTCATAATAGCTGCCGAACATTTGTTTTTCAAAGATAGGTAAAACTAAGAGCTGAATCCACCACCTTTTTTTAAAAAAATTTGTGATGCTTGTAGGTAAATTGATCTTACAATATCTTAGAACCTATCAATCGTCACTTGTAGCACTTGGATTTGTCTCGATTACAATTTCATAGCCTAAGTTGTGCGGATTCTAAGTTTCATTTAAAATATTTTTGAATGTTATTTAATTTCTTAAAAATCTTGGACTCTGATATCTTGAAGATTATTTTTGGGAATTCAAAGGTTTAAAATAGTGGCAAGTAATAGTTCGTTGTAAGCTTTTGGTGATTTAGAGAATTCTAAGGAATGAAGTCTAGCGTGGGATTCAATAAATGCTTTTCTGATATGCTATGATTATGTTTTATTCTGCATAAGTGTTGAATTAGCATATACATTGCACTTGCATCGATTATTGCACTTGATGAGATGCTCTACTTATGAAAGACCTTGAGCTATTTGTTTGAGAAAGTATTCAAGTAAATATAGACCCTTGAGCTCTTTTTCTTGGGTCGCAACATAGTAATTATGACGAGTAGTAAGAGCCTTGTAACAGAGTAAGTACAAGAGATGGGAATTTTCCATTTGTAGATCATTTCTGCTATTTAAATTCTTGCATTTATTTATTTATTTTTGCTTTGCTAGCCATGATATGTTAGCGTTCTATCCAATTGGACCTATTTCCCCTATGTCTAGGTTGAAATAGGTAGGTTAGCCTTTGTAAGGCTTGATGCCCATGGCACAGAGAGTTTCACCGTTGTTATATATAACGACGCTAGTGTGATTCACCATTGTCGTATATTGTGACACAAGATAATTCATAGACCTCTAGAGGGACGATTAACTGTGAAAGCTCTAAAAGAGCTTTGAACAAGTATAATAGCTCGAGAATGAGCCCCAAGATTTTTTTTACATACTAGTATGCATTTATATACTATTATGTGATGACTTGTTGTTTTTGTTGTGCCTTATATTGTGAAATATTTATCCGTAAGTCAATGCATGTGACTTGAGTCATTTTCTTGTCATAATACTTTTTCCCCCTAATAAGCATTTGGCTCACTCATTTTAATCTTTTTTTTCTTCCATGATCTTACAAACTTTTGTTAGCAACTAGTAGCGTTCAATTACTACTTTTAGAAGCTCAAAGCATAAGAGAACTTATTTTACAGTTTTACTATATTTGTTTTTAATTCTAAGTGTGATAGTATACTTTGTGTATAGAAACTGTATTAATACAATAATGTACTAAATCTACATACTTTTGACAAAAATATGTACTAATGTTTTTACTATTTTTAGTTTAAAGACTTTAGAGCATGTATTTTACTTATTATGAGTAATAGTGTATTTTCGGTTTTGAATTAGCATAATCCTCTTGCTTGCTTTAATTATATTTCTCTATTAACTCCTATTTTTGGGGTGTTATAGTAGTTTCATATCATAGCACGGCTTCACATTCTATGAGAATTGAGCCTTTGTGAATTGAAATTGTATTTTGTTTTACATAAGTAGTTTTTGTGTGGGACATGTGTCGTTGAGAATGAAAACTAATACATAGTGCATTACAATTGAGAATTTGTCATGAATCATTATAGTTTTTGTTCTTTCTTGACATTCCTCCTTTATTTTTAAATTCAAAAGATGGAATTTCTTAAGAGGGTAGGGTCAGATAAACTAATTAAGATTAATTAATTTAATCTAGTTGTTACTTTTATCTACTTGAAAATTTATGACCAATTTTTGGTTGTAATATTATTTCCTAAATAATTGTTTTGCATTGAAAATTATTATTGTAAATTAACTATCAATTTTTGTTCAGTCATATGTGTTTGTACAATTGTTAGTGTAGTTGTTTCGGGATAGAATATGGACTATATTATTAGCATTGTGTTTCATTTAGAATTCTACATTTTATAAAAGGCCTAACCCCATTATTTTCCATTTTTCTTTTATTTCTTTCATTTTTCTTTCTTTTCTTTCTTTCCTTCATCATCACTCACCTCAAAATGTTCATAATCACCCCTAGTTCAAAAGAACTCAAGAAATTTTAGCAAAAAGTTGCTCTTGTAAGAATTCCTAAGGTAGGGTTTTCTTCCTTGTTCTTTCATTCCAAATATTGAAATTCTTTTAATGTTTCTTTTTTGATTTATCACTTATTTATAATGTTCTCGTGATAAGGTTTCGGTATGGGACTAAAATCTGTAAGCCCTAGAATTTATTTTCATATGGTTATATGATATTTAGTCGCATGTTCATAAATTAGGAAATACCATGTCAGTATGTAGAGTAAAGCAATGAGTTTACTCCCAAGCTATTGTACTTGTTCCAAAGCTCTTTTAGAACTTTCATAGCTATTCATATCTCTAGAGGTCTTTGAATTATCTCGGCATGCAGCAATGATTAGTCACACCGGTATCACTATATATAACAATGGTGAACCTCTTTGTGCCATGGGCGTCAAGCCTTACAAATTCCAACCTACTTATTTCAACCTAGACATAAGGAAAATAGGCCTGATTAGAATGGGACGCTGACCCATCATGATTAATAGAACAAAAAAGAAAATAACATAATTTAAATAGCAAACATAATCTACAGATGGGAAATCCCCACCTCCTATATTTACTCTGTTATAGGACTCTCATTATCCGTTACAATTATTGTACTGCAACCCAAGCAAAAGTGTTCAAGGGTCTACACTTACTTGAATACTCACTTGAGCTAATGGCTCAAGGGCCTTCATATGCAGAGCATCTCATCAAGTAGAATAACCAATGCAAATACAATGCATATGCCAATGCAACTCTTATGTAGCATAAAAAATAATCATAGCATATCAAACATGAAAGAATTTTTTTTAATCTCAAACTAGAGTTCATTCTATAGAATTATCTAAGTGACCAAAAGTAGCAAAATTAGTGTTAAAGGAAATATACTAATAAAGCTCACAACAAGCTATTACTTGCCACTCTTTAAACCCTCTAAAATCCTAAATATATTCTTCAAGATATCAAAGTCCTAGGCCTTTAAAAGCACAACAGTTAAAAAGTTTCTAAGCGAAACTCTAAATGTGCACAATTTAAACTATGAAATCCTAAACAAGGTGAATCTAAATGCTACAAGTCATAATTAAATAAGTTCTAATAAGTTGTAAGATTAGTTTGGATCATGCATTGTAAATCAAAAAAATGGTGGTTTCAGTACTTAGTTTTACAAAATTTTGAAAAACGTAAGTTTAGTGATTGTTACGAAAATATTTATAAAATTCTCATTTATATCCAAATAAAATCTATATTAAATGAAGCTAACATCTGGACCTTTTGAACAAGCTATTCTATTCTTAAATTTGACTCTGTTAAGGTCTCCAAAAATACATAAAACTAGAAGAGGCTATGGCTGATTTTCTGCAGAATTTATAAACATCTAATTTCAAAAGTGCATATCTTTTGCTACGACTATCCAAATAACGTGATTCTTACAGTTACATGAAGCTTATGAAGTATACTTCAAGATTCTATATAAGTGCAGATTTCTAGTTTTCTATAGAAGCCACTTACAAGGTTCTACAAATCTATATGTTGTATACAAACTTCAAAAAATAATAATTACTCTTAATTACACCTCTTAATCGTGGAAAAACAATCAATTTCATATCCAAGAGATCAAAGGACTATTTTATAGATTATCCAACTAGTTAATAGGGAAAAAAAAAACTCACTCATGTGATCCTTTTTTAAAACAAGATTAATAATTGTTATTTAGAGGGCAAATCATAATTCTATTAGTTTTATAAATAATGTAACTAGACTAATGTGAAAATGATTAACAAAGAAACCACATAACCACATACTTAAAACTCAATAATATGTATGCCAATAAAATTGCATATTGAGATTATTTACCTATAGCTTTACAATGATTCTAAAGAAGCATAAAACCTAAAACATTAATATAATAATCAAATTTCTCAAAAACACAGCTTTGTCCTCTTGCATAGAAATATTCATAATTAATTCTAGTAAATTCAAATATTTACAAAACCAGCCTCCTTTTAAAAGATAACTACTAGAACTTTCTCTTAAGCTATCATAAGATATATATCAAGCTCATTTAACTTACTAAAAAAAAGGTTACAATCATGAGCATATTCAAATTAAATTGGTTAGCTTTTCGGTAAAGTTTGAAAAATCATATCTTGACCTAAAAAACTCTAAATTTAGTGATTCAAGATCCTAAACATAGCTATGAAGCGTACTTTTAGATAGTGGGAATTATTTGGCCATAAGAAAATAAATACAACTCTAAATTTACTAATTTGCAAAATTAGTATTAAATCCTACACATGCAAGCATTTATTCAAATACTTGTAAGTATATAACATCCAAATATTTTAAAGCTTCCTTTAACCATATTCCAACCCATGCATATTCTTCATGAACTTAGATTTTCACATGTATGTAATAGATTTTTTAAAATGCAAACCTCGTAATTAAAGTTTAAGAAACATGCAAGTCTTCACGGTAAGATTGACAGTCTTTGCAAACTACTATTCACAACCAAATAGTCATTTCAGTTTTTAAATTCACATATGACCAAAATTCTACATGAACATACAAGTTCTCTATGGTATTTTTAAATTTATAAACATGCAACTAAATATCATATAACTATGTGGAATAAATTATAGGGTTTGTAGATTTTATTCACATATCAAAGCTTTACCGTAAGAACGTTACAAACAAATCACATTTGAAAGCAAAAATATTAAAACTATTTCAATTTTTAGAATGAAAGAACAAATAAGAAATTCTTGCCTAAGAAGTTCTTACAAAAGCAACTTTTTGCGAGAATCTCTTGAGTATTTTGAAACAAGAGTGGTTCTAAATATTTTGCAGTGAATGGTGGTCACTACCATGGTTGAAAACGGCAGGTCCCTAAAGGCGGCAACAAGGTTCCAATGAAGTGATATGCTTGGAGGAATTTATTATGGGTCTTGTATTGTTCTCTCCTCCGTTCTAAGCATTTTGCAAAAAGAATCATTTCATTTGGACTTAAATAAGGAAGTTATGTTGTTTCAAATACAGTTTCATGGGAGAAATAGAGAGAAAGAGTATTAGCTAGAGAAAGGAGAGAGAGAGAGAGATAGAGGAAGGTTTCGACATGAATGAGAGGAAGAAGTTATAAATAAGTCATATTTCAATGAAGATATATTAAAACTATTTCAATTTTTGGAATGAAAGAGCAAGAAAGAAAGCTTACCTAAGTTCTTGCTAAAGCAACTTTTTGCTAAAATCTCTTGAGGACTTTTTTTCAAGAAAAAAACACACAACGGAAGAAGGAAGAAACACAGTTGGGATTGAAAAAGGAAATATCAAATTATAGAGTGTTTAAGTGCATTGGTTATGGTGCTTCTAAAATAGGCTCAGGTGTAGTGTTGATGTAGAACGATAGGATGATTACTTATGCCTTGAGATAGTTTAAGGATTACGAGAAGGATTACACTACTTATGACCTTGAGTTGGCAGCTATAGTTTTTTCGTTGAAGATTTGAAGACACTACTTATACGGAGTTCAATGTCAGATCTACAACGACCTTCAAAGTTTAAAGTACTTTTCACCTAAAAGCACCTAAACATGAGGCAACGGAGATGGTTAGAGCTGGTGAAGGATTATGATTGTGAAATCCTTTACTATCCAAGAAAGGCAAATCGTGTGGCTAATGCATTGAGTAGGAAGACTGTTGCAACATTGATGTCACTGCAAGCGATGTCCTAACTTTTAAAGAAAGAAATTCTAGACTTTAGTTTAGCACTTATATTAGGATAGCTTTCAGCATTGACTCTTGTTCCATCATGTCTAAAGAGATTCAAAGTAAACAAGACAAAGATGTAAGCCTAGCTAGGATTAAGCGGGAAATCAAGGAAGGAAGATGGGAGGAGTTTTGAGTCGATGATGATGGATCTCTATATCTTAAGAACCACTTGCATGTTTCAATGTTGATGGCTTAAGGGAAAAGATCTTAGTAGAGTTTTATAATACTCCTTATTCAATCTATCCAGGTGCAACAAAGATGTACAATGATTTAAGAGACTGCTTTTGGTGGTTTAGAATAAAGCGTGATGTTGTTAAGTATGTAAGGAAAAGTTTAATTTATCACTAAGTCAAGGCTAAATATCAAAGGGCTATAGATGATTTGCAGTCAATTCAAATACCTGAGTAGAGGTGGAAGGAGATTATGATGGATTCATCACAGGTTTGCCAAGAACTATAAATGGGTATGATGCCATTTGGGTTGTTATTGACACATTGACGAAGACAGCACACTTCATCCCCATTAAGATCAGCTACTCTATGGAGTGATTAACAGAGCTTTTTGTCAAAGAGATAGTGAGGCTTCATGGAATTCCTAAGCTTATCATCTTCGATCATGACGGTTGGTTCACTTCCAATTTTTAGAAAAGCATATAGAACACGATGGGTACTAAGTTGCACCTTAGTATGGCCTTTCACCCTCAGATTGATGGCCAAACATAGAGAATGAATTTGATTTAGAGGATATGTTATGTGCTTGTACCTCAGACTACAAGACCAGCTAGTGTAAGATGTTACTATTGGTAGAATTTACTTATAATAATAGCTATCAGGTGACAATTGAAATGGCACCTTACGAGGCTATATGTGAGTAGAAGTGTAGATCACCTATATGTTGGCATAAAGCTAGAGAAAAGAAGATAATGAAAAATGAAGATAGCAAAAAGACAATTTTTATCAACGAGACATCTAAGATGGTAAAGTCAATATGTAAAAGAATTGAGACCACTCAGAGTCGACAAAAAAGCTATATAGACAAAAGGGGAAGGCCTTTAGAATTTGCTATAGGCGATTTTGTGTTCCCAAAAGTTGCACCTATAAAAGTAATCATGAAATTTGGGAAGAAGGGTAAGCTGAGCCCAAGGTTCATTGGATCCTATAAAATTGTAATGCAAATTGGTAAGGTAGCTTATCAGTTAAGTTTGCCATCAAAGACGTCATCTATCCATGATGTGTTCTATGTCTTGATGCTTAAAAAGTATGCCTTAGACCATGCACACATGATCAAATCATAGTTGATTGAGATAAGAGAAGATCTTAGTTATGAAGATAAGTTGGTTGAGATTTTAGATCAAAAAACTAAGACCTTGAGGAATAAAAAGTTTTTATGGTAGAAGAGGCTACGTGGGAATGTGAGGATGATATAAAGGCCAAGTATCCACAATTACTTTGAGTTTTGTGGACGAAACTATAAGGTAGGGAGAGTTGTAACGCCTGCCATTTTCTTCTATGGATATTTGCATTGATTAAACATTAGAACATAATATTTTAAGTGCTATTATTATTATTATTATTTATGTTAAGTAAATTAACTTTTTATTTAGTAATGTCGTAGGTGATGGTCACGTGGGATCAATGTACTCGGGATGTTTATGTAAAAAATGATAATAAGTGTAAAGTATTTTTTGTTTTTTTAAGAGTTTCAACTTGCATTAAATTTGTAATCTTTATAATACTCTAGAGTTATATATGCCTTAGAGTTATACTCTTGACAATGACACAATTTTTTTTGCAAATTTTCTTATTTTTATAACATTTATGATGTCATGATAATTACATGTGTAACATTTTTATCATGGTGTTACAAAACTCAAAAATATAAAGTATCTGAAAGAATAATGAGTAAATTAATACTTATAGGGTCATGGGAGCAAATATTATTCTTGTGTATAAATAATTATGTATTATAATTAAATTCAATTAAATTGAATTGAATTATATTATAGTCTATTATGTTAATACAATATAATATAATATAATATATTATATATATATGTACTATATGCGGATATATAAATGGAAAGTTGCCGTAGAAAAAGTTAAAAAAAAAAAGAAGGATTGCATGACCTTAACATGTAAGACACTATGTTTTCTTGGCCGTGTAGATCATAAAGAAAAAAGTAAGATAAGGCCCATGGCCTTATCATATATTTACCATGTTTAGAAAAAAAAAAAAAAAAAAGAGATAAAAAAAGGGAAACCAAATTAGACAAGGACTAGGGCTTTCCACACTCATTTAATTCCTTCTATCTCTTAAACCTAAAAATATATCTTTAAGCCACCAAAACCATCACATTCCTTTAATAATTTCTAGCCAAAGAAAATTCTCTCCCTCACCCCCTCTCAAACTCCATTATCTCTCCAACTCCGAAGTTGATATCGCATCATTTATCCTTCTTTTCTTTCTAACCGCTACAAAAGAGATTATTTTTCAAAGATTGTATATGCAAGATTTCATGGTTGGGGAAAGAAAACATAAGAATTTGATGTATGGTTTAAAGGTTTTCATGGTTTTTAATTTTTATAATTGATTTTTTTTTTTTTTTTTGATAAACTTTGCTAGAAAATTGTTCTTTTAGGTTGTGAATGTTAGAAAAATAGTATGCAGCAGAATTTTAAAAATTTTATATCAGAGTATTTTCTAAAAACACAAGTTTGACATGCTATATGCATAAATCACCACCTAGGAGTGTGCAACCATAAATCATGCTAAAATACCTTATCTTTTTGGAGATCCAATCTGGTACATGATAAAAATCCTTTCTTAGGAGTCGGAACCACCATGTTCTTCCTATGGACCAACGATGGAAGCCTTATTCTATATGACATGGTCTTCAAAAACCTTCTCTCACTCAATCTTTTGAACTCAAGGTTTTATTTTAAAAGACATGCATGAACAATTTTAATATGAGCGGCACTCCCTATTCTATATGACATGTTATCAATATACATGGCAAATCATATTATAATGCAAACAACCAAAGCAATCAAGCAAAGCTACAAGCAAAATAATAATAAATAATCGTAATATTATGGTCCCACCCTAGAGAATAGAAAAACAAAGATTGCAAGAGAATAATCGAAACAGCTTTTCGATTCTTCATCCTTGAATCCTCAAGCTGTATCCTTCTTCATGTAAATCCCATCTTCAAGTCTTCAGTTCCGTATGAATCAAATGCTCCATATTTTTGGTCATATCCAAATTTAATGTTTCTTAGAATTGTCCCAAAATAAGATTAAAACTACACCAAAAACTGCACCTTTTTTGAAAAAATTTGTAGCTTTCTACTAGCAAGCCGATTTGGGTGATCAGTCTACCAGTCATGACCCACCGATCTACCGATCTTTAGAGATCAGCCTACCAATCTGGCCTGTCGATTCATGACAAATTGGCTTGCCGAACTAAAAGTTCAGCCTGCCGCTAGAGCCACTTGATTTCTACCCCGTTGACGGCCTGTCGAACCTCACGCCCAGCCTGTCGGTCTTCAACCATCGGCCTACCGAATTGGGGTTTTGGCATGCTAACCAAGCAAAATCACTCTTTTTAGAAAATATAAATTTTTAATGCAATTCATCAATTTTTTTTTCAACAATTCAAAAACATAAAATTAGAGGCTCAGGAAATACTTAGGATCACCATAATCCATCTTCTAGATCCGTCTTCTTCGAATAATTATTTAATTACAAAATTCTTTCAAATTTAAACTTAAATAATAACTCCTATACGGAGATGATAGTCCACCATCTAATTACCTGAAAAACCTAGATACACATTCTAACCTCTAAGGAACCATAACAGGTATAAATTAATTAATTAATAAATAATTATATAATAATTTAATCAACCATAATTAATTAATAAACATTCACCATATAATTCATTACAACATAAAATTATATAGAAACCTAGAGTGTCAACTCTCTATAAAATTAAATTCAAGCATAGGAGAGATCAAGATCACATAATTTGTACATATAGCATGACCACAAACTCGTAAATTTACGTAAAAACCATGGCTCTAATACCAATTGTTGAAAAAATAGTATGCAGTAAAAATTTAAAAATTTTATATCAGAGTATTTTTTAAAAACACAAGTTTAACATGTTATATGCATAAATTAACCAGATCTTACTAACCTTTGTGTGCCGAAAAGCTCCTGCAATCAGTGAAGAGAAGTAATGTTCCAGAAGGACCTCAACCAACTAGCCTTCTTTGCTATTATCTATCCATGATCGGAGTGAGTGTGGGCTCACATGTATAGCTCTTCCACCAGGTGACTCTCCTTCCAACCAATTGAGAGAACCCAAAGCTAGTGTTCGTGATTTGCAAATAAGAGATCTCAGGGAGTTTCAGAATCTCACCAGTAGAGTTTCACTCTTAATCTCTCAACTGATCTATATAATAGTGAGATTCACTCCCTTTTATACAGGTTGGCTCCAAGAGTCAGTCCTTATTAGATAGTCCTCAAAATTTGAATCAAAATCAAATTCAGATCAATATCTGATGAAATCTGCATGAAAAAAACGTGATCTTTTTATCTTGCGGTCGGCATGCCAATCTGTCTAATCGGCATGCCTAACTTGCCCTATCGGTAGGCTGATTTTAAGGATCGGCATGCCAAACTACCGATTAAAATCTCAGTGAATCTTTTATTTTCTACCCAAGATTCTATAGGATAAAGTCTCAGTTTTAATTCAAATAACCCAATGGAGAAGTTATCTAATTAAAACAACTTTATCTAGATAATCTCTAAGAAAATAAATGAATTCCTAATAATTATACAAGTTTATCTTGATTTAATTTATTCAAAAATTAAATCAACTGATAAACAAACAAGAATTATTAGATCCCAATAATTCAACATGTTTATTTTGAATTAATTTTGTCATAAAATTAATTCAACCGATAAACAAACATGAATTATTTGATTCATCTGAATTTCAACCAATCTAATAAATCTGACATAAGTCACCAATTATTGGAAAACCACGTCATATCGTTACAGGATTTTGTGAGCTAGCAAAGGGGACCAAATGGACCTATATAATTAAGCTCCCGATAATTATGAAACCTAATATCTAAGATATGCATTTCATAATTATCAACTCCAACGCTACTCCACTAAAAGTTTGGAGCTACACTCTCGAACTATATAGAATTACAAAGCCCGTATAGCTAAGTCTCCATGACATATAATAGTATATAGTATCCCTATAGGATTATCTATAATCGACTTAAGGACAAGTTCTGTCTTACTTTCTCGATTATTTTTATCTTACATTTTATTATCTCACCATCGAAAAACTTACCATCCAAAGATAGTATACCATTCGGTTACACCTATGTATCCAAATGGTTGAGTGCTCCAGTTTTTCAATTACAAGATAACGCATATAAGAGGATATCACCACTCCTAAAAAGGAGCTATGGATTCCATATATATGAATAATAGGTCTACGCTATCAAGAGTCATGCCTCCAACGTACTAGTATGCATACCACTATTAAAATATGGGTGTCACCCTTTGGTACATCAAATGACACAAGTCAAGACAACAGACCCACTATTCATCTCAAGATTAAGATACAATACAAATGATTCTCTAAAGTGAATCGATTTGATAAAGCAGAATTATTAATCCAAATCAATTCACTTTATGTCTTGATCCAACACATCATCACCTATGACAATGTGCCAATGTTTCTATTCATGGAGTCTACCACCAATGTCAAGACAAGCCATCTTTCAATAGGGATATAGACAATATAACAATCTTTATATGAATAAAGCACCCAACTTTATTCCCTCAATTACGGATGTTATGATTTAGACCGTCACCTTAAGAATTGTGTCTTCCGCATAATTTGTCCGTCATATGCCCAATTCTTAAAGGTTTAGACTGACAGTCTTAGACTATTGTTTGTTTAACATACATTCAACAAAAATGAACGTAAAGAGGATAAGATTTGGTGTATTAATAATAAATGAATTCTTTATTGATAAAAATGTCTCCAAAAAACATATTATATTTTTACTCCTTAGGGCATACATGTCTAACAGTGAATATGTAGACATGTATGTTTTTATGAAAAATAATTTTTTTTGTTTATTACTTTGATTATAACAATTTTCGTTTATGGTTGAAAGCATTTATGTTCATATGAAATCATGAAATTACATGAAAACAATGTTTTGTTATTGGAATGTGATATAAAAATTTTAGGGTTTTTGGTTATTCGGTAAGATTGCTAGTAATTTTTTGAATCTAAATGATTTTACTTTTCTACGATTTTTGGAAATGAAGTGTATATATATGTTATGAATGTATGAAATTTTTTATAAATTTTTGTTCAATATATTTTTAGGGTCATGAGCTTTCAATCAAACACTACTCATAAAATTTTATTTGTTGATAGATTTGTATTTGTATATTATAGACTCTATCTTCTGGGACAAAAAGCATCTTTTGATTCTGAAAAAGATTATGTTTTTTTTATATGTTAACTAAGTGTCTGTAAATTTTTAATTTCATATCTTTATTATGTTTCAAGATAAAATTCGTTGATCAACAAGTAGTTAGTGGTTATGAATGTTTGCCTGATATGCTCTATATAATTCATGAGATAAACATACTTTTAAATGTGTTCTACATGATTTATTATTTTTTAGCGTTTATTTATATGTTAAGCATGCCACATAAAAATTTTAGAAGCATATCATGCATATTTGATTTTATAAAAATGTTTGAATGAAAAATGTTTGTTGTTTAGTATGTCTAATATTAATATTAACTTTGAATTTGAACGTGTGTTTTGAATATCTTTGGAGCTAAATTTTGGATATTTTATGATTTTATGGTCTATTATGTTTAGTAATTTTTATGAATTATTTATAGCAAAAAAAAATTAATGCATAATTTTTAATTAGGACTATTTACTGCCCAAGCTTTGCTGGCAGATTTTATAGTATTGATTATGTGATTTATTTAAATGAACAAATGAAATTTTTATGGTTAAAGAAAAATCTAATCGTTATATATATGTGTTAACTTTATTCCTTCAAATTTTCATGCTCTAATAGAATGTGAATTGAAAGATATAGGTGATGAATCCTTGAAGATCAATCAACTTTTGTGACCGATAGATTTACTTGAATGTTTAAAAAAAATTTAAAAAGGTATTTTGGATTAATATTTTCGAGAGAAGAAAATTTAATTGTTGTTTTTGTATGTTAGCTATGTTATGGAAGAAGTTTTATACTTTATTCATGCATGTAAGTTGAGATTAATTTTTCTAAGTGATTAAAAGTCAATTTTTTAGTCTTTATATTTCTTGACTCTAAGTGCATGTTTATGACTTCAAGATACTTTCTTTTATTAAGAAAGATATATGAAGATGTAATATGGTATTAAATAATATCATAAACATGAATATTAAAAAATGTATTATATGAATGATTGACATAAACACTCCAAAGGATGAATGTACCGAAAACCGTGGTAACATCACCTAATTTAAGGTTTAGTAAGCAAGCTAGTCAAGTAAGTATATTCTCATCTGCAACATGATAATATTTATGAAAATATTAAGCAATGTTTTACAAGCAAAGGTTGTGATTTAAGGTTCTTATTTTAAGACCTTTTATGATGAATGTTCCTAAGGATGTTTTATGTTTATGTTTTTTTATGGTTTATGACAAGTTTTCAAATAAGGCTTATATATATATATATGTATCACTTAATTAAGCATTGCACATTTTGTAACGCCCGCCTAATTTCATGTAACGGATAATGCTATTATTAATAACGACGTTAAATGTTATGATATGATTATGACAATGTTAAGTGATATACTCATGATAAGTACTATGATATATGATAAATGGTGCTAACCATTTTATTTTAAGTGTTATGACAGGTGACGCTCGCGTGGAATTGATGTGCTCAAATGTTCATGTCATTTATGTTATGTGTTTAATTATATTTTTATGGACAATTATATGTTATGAATGAATTTTGAGTGTTAAGGCAGTTCGGTAGGCCGGACTATTAAGTTCGGCAGGCCGAAATGATGTTCTCTGAACGGCAAGCCGATGGTATATTATCGGTAGG